>ML778807.1:581940-597678 GCA_009831015.1 Picea engelmannii | reverse complement strand
AATTTTTTTTTTTTTTTTTTTAAGTTCTAGACAAATTTGTGAGTCTTTTCTAATCAACCTTTTGAGTTTGGTCAGTGACTCCCTGTGATTCGCAGAAGGGACATAAGTTATTTTTGGTTACTGTTGTCTTTACTTTCTCTTCTTTCTTGCTTCAGAAAAGAAAAACAATGCATGTTCAAATTTCTTGTTTGCAAGCATAAAACAATTCTTGTTATTTCTTTGTTTGTTTTAGTAGTTAGTAGTTTGCTTTGAGTAATCAGGAAAAAGTTTGCTATCATAAGTTCTTGGCTGTTTTCTTAGGAAAATAAGTAGCTTGTAGTCGAGTGAAATCCTGTTTTGAGTTTGTTGTTCAAAGATCTTAGAAAAGATATAGTTTGAAATGTTGGTTAAAAGTGCAAATCTGAATTTGTCAAGAAGAAGTTATTTTGTTTCCAGCTTTTGTTTATCTTCTCTTTTGTCTCTCAAAACATCACTAGTTTCACTTTCATAACCTTTGACTTAATACAAGCCACAAAAAATTAACGATTAATTAAAATCAACTAGACTTTAAGTTTGTAGGGTCCATTAACTAGTCTAGTCTAGAGCCTTGATTTAGGTTGGAGAGGAAACTCTTCAAGGCTGCAAAACATACATAAGAGTCTGTGTTAGGGAGTGTTAAAAGTCCAGTATCATGAAATTTATCCGGGACCCCCCTCTAACACAGGGGATAAACACGAGGTCACATGCGGAAAGGTAGTGGAGATAACCCCTCCAAAGCCGGACTAAGCGTAGTGGGGAATGCATATAGAGGGCTTGTTTTTGGATTCCGTCGATTGCATTTTCCACGGAGCTTCATGGATCTCGAATCCATTTGAGGTCCTCAGTTTTCTTACAGACCACTTTCTTTCAATACCCTTGACAGGTTTTGGGCTTGATACCCTGCTCATTGCGATCCACCAGACTGTCGATTGTACCTACCTGGTGACTGTTCATGCGCTGGCAACCTAGTTGTCTTTATTTTAGGGACTTACACATGTGACTGCGGGGGTAGACCATGGTACCTAGGAAAAACATTAGGACACACTTTGTAGAGTATACCCAGAGGGTTCTTTCGTATTCGAGTTGCACTTGCACCGGTAAGTTTCTCTAGTGTTGGTTGTTGTAACTGTTCTTCCAACTAGTTAGTGATTTCTTGTTTTACCTCATAAGGACCTTTTTTCTAGTGTGTGATGGTTCTTGAACATTTATAAAGCCTTAGTGTGTCTTTGATCTTCTCACACAGTGGAAGATCAGGAGCTCCGCTGGTCACAAAGGCTTCTTGGCCTGCCACCGATTACATTGGAGCCACCCCCGCCGCCGCTAAGGTGAAAACTAAACCAACAAGGGTCTTACAAGATGACTAGGACGCAGGAGACTATGCCCAACTCCACTCCAAGAAGAGAACACTTGATTCCATAGGAACCCACCATTTTAGGCCTTGGAGCACAATATCTTGGTCCATCAGTAACTCCAACCACTAATTTTTTGGCGCCCACCATCGTACAGATTTATCCTTATGAGCGCCAGATAGTGCCACAAGCAGTAATGGAAAAAAATGTTGCCACTTCTTCTAGGAATTCTCATATTCCCACTATGATTGTCACCACAGGAGGTGTTCCACCTCCTAACCCACCATCGTCGGTCCAGGCCACCACGGTCTCGATCGCCTCTACCTCGAGTAGTGGTCTGATTTCTTCTATGGCGGTGGCCACTACTTCTTTCACCCAGAGGGCGACAAGCCCTCTATTTTCATATAGGATGCCTAGCTCAGGTACTAGCCATGTACTTACATACTCCACTTCATAGACTTTAGGTCTGGGGAAAGGGAGCTCTAACGATCCTCTGGAAGGATCCATGGGGGGCACTTTAGCTTCCTATAATGATTTCCCTTATGGAGAAGGTCATATTCCTCCTTCATCTCCTTCGCTCGGTGGTGCTCACTAGCATTCAGTCAGGCCGAACACACACCATAGTTCGTTTGGAGCAGGGATTCAAGAACTACCTTCTCATGTCATGTCGGTAGGTTCGACATCGTTTTCCTTGTTCGTCGCGTTTGGTAATAATGCTTTCTCGTCGGTTTCTTTCCTAACCAAGGGAAACCCTGGTTATGGACAACCAAATCCTATGTAAGGTACTATTCCTGCACATGGGGAAAAACCCAGGAATTCCTTCCACACAAGGACCTTGGAACTGATGGTAGGGATTAGTTCCCTCGTTAGGGATGTTGATCGAGGGAAACCCCTTCTACAACCAATGGAACCCCAAGAAAGGCGCAGGACTTATGCCGATGGGATCATCATGGGGTAACCCTTCCCAAAGTCCTTCGAATGCAATGCCCACCCAACTGTCTACGTCCTATTTCGGGAATCGGTCGATGATGTCTCCACAAATGCAGAATATGTATGCTAGTCATGGCCATGGTTTTTACCAGAACCCTAGCTAGCAACCCAACTTTTCCTGGAAACCTGGTGCCATTCAAACTCCAGGCCCCCTTTTCCATGGTTATAACCAACAACCTAAACTATCGTTTCTTGAAACTTTGCATTTGCCGGACTTGACAAGGTTGTTGAATGAGCTTATCTGTCACAATCCACATTGGCCTCCTATGTCGTTCAAGTTGCCTTCAGACATACCAAAGTTTGAAGCCAAGCCTAATGAAGATCCAAGCGATCATGTGACCACCTTTCACGTTTGGTGCTCATCTAATTCGTTGAAATATGACTTCATACAGTTGTGTTTGTTTCAACACACTCTCATTGGGAGTGCTGAGAAATGTTACATTGAGCTTGACCGCTCAAGATACTCTTCCTTCAGAGAATTGGCAATAGCTTTCCTAAACCATTTCCAATTACCTGTGATATACGACGTCGGCACAAAATTGTTGGCTAATTTCGAATAGACTAAAGCAGACCATATCTCTGATCACATCCGAGAGTGGAGACGCCAGAAGAGTTTAATTAAAGTGCCAATCCCACCAGCATTCCTTCTTGAGTGGTTCCTTAAGTATTTGGTCCCATAGTTGTCCAAAGACGTTGCAACATCGAGAGTGTTCTCCGAAGAATATGCAATCATGAGAGCTCAACAGCTAGAGCTGATTTACTCTCAGTCTAGTTTACTGTATGAAATTTTTTTGGATGGGCCGCGGTCAATACTTGATAAAACCAAACAATGAGCTGGACCACATCCTGATGGTATTGTTGGTTCAGCACAAACAAATCCCATTGATCAACTGAAAAAACAATTGCAGCAATTGTCGATACAACACAATATGGTGAGCCCGACCACTGGTCCAGCAAATCCCCCTACCCAAACGTCAGATGTACATAGTGTGCAATCGAAAAATCCAAAGGCCACCCAATAGCGTGATGGAAATAAGAAACAATGAAAGAAGGGTAAGGGGGATAATAAACCCACTGATAATGATGGAGGGGGAAATATAGAAAAGAGAAAGGAGAAGTATCCATGTAACCTGTGCACAAAAGACCACTCGACTCACCAGTGCCCTCAGCTTGCGGAGGCCCAAAATTTATTGTCACAGCAACAACCTGCTGTGGTAACAAACCCATTTCAACATGGGAAAAATTTAACTCAATCCTATCCAAGCACGGAAGGGGGAAGTCAAGGACCCCCTCCATCTTCGAGTAATCCTTCATCTGAAAATGTGTATATGATGAAAGGTGATGCCTATATATCAACTAGAGCACATGACTATGAAAATCCAAGCACCTCTGAGAAAGGTAAAGAAACTGACATCCCATTTCTTCCTCTTCATACTGAGAGGATGTTGGGTGAAACAATGACATGCATCCCAAAAGGTGCGTTCAAGAAAGCTTCTCATAATCCAAACGAAAGGGCCACCCATAACTACTCTGTGGTGGAGGATTTGTCTCAAACCCCTTGTGCGATGTCAGCTTTGGAAGTCCTCTAGAGATGCCCTTCCCAGAGAAAGGCTCTGTTAACCACCTTAGGATCTGTCGAGACTTGTAATCCAGGTACAATCATGCTTGATACCATCGACTTAAAACCTCGTCTCCCTTACCATGTAGCGTTCCAGATAGTAGTGGCTTACACCATAAAAAAAGTTTGCTCGGAACATTTTTCGCACGGTGGTTGATGAGGGTGCCTCAACATGCGTAATGTATTTGGCATGTTGGAAGGCCATTGGCCAGCCCTCTTTGTCTCCATTACCAACTCTTCTTACCACTTTTGACGGTCATTCATTCCAACCACATGGTATCATTCCCTCTTTCCCCGTGTAGTTAGGAGGGAAGACCATGTGTGTCGAGGTTGAAGTGGTTGATGCATCTCTCGACTACAATATACTTTTAAGAAGAAGTTGGACCTATTCCATGCAAGAAGTGTTCACTACATTCTTCTGGTTCTTCTTGTTTCCACACGAGGGTCAGATCGTGACCATTGATCAGTTGTCATTCTTCTATCTTGACCCTTCATTGGGGGCATCCACGATCCCAATGATTGATAACCCTCAACCCGACATCGTCAACATAGGGGTTGGTTTGTGCCCACATTTTATGGGTACTTTCGATTACCTGCCTCCTCAAGGTGATGTTAAGCTCATATCAGACCAGCCTAAGGTTGAGATATTTCAAGTCTCATCATTTTGTATGAATTACTTCAATGATCATTGGATTCTTCCTTCCCCATCAGCCATGATGGAAGGGATAGGGCACCATGGTATGGCCATGCCCTTGTTAACAGTAGAAGTTGCGTACTCTATAGTCCAGCAAGCTTCCTCTGACCCCAATCTGATTCCCACACAAGAGTTAGATCCAATCGAAGAGCCTATTTGGGCTCAAGGTTCCCTTGACGATACTAATTCTTTAAAATTAGTCTTACCCTTAGAAGAAGAGATTATTGAAGCAATGAGAAGTTCAGACAAACCCTGGGATGATTTCCATCACAGATCTTACTTCCTCCCAGAGTTAAGAAGAATTGAAGTAGGGGAATTCACTATGACTATGACTAGAGATAGGTCTTGTCCTATCAATCCCTTGGCTACATATGTTGTTTATGTCGAGGGTAATATGGTGTTGGTTCTCACTCTTTCCCTCCTTGGGTTATCCAATTTATTGACCCAAGGTTCATGGCATTCGGGTTTCCAACAAAGACTCTAAAACTATCGGCCCTCCTGGTAACCCAGAAGGCAACACAGTACCCAGAAGGCACTGCGCAGTCTCACCTGAGATAGCTTTAAATGGGTGACTGTAGGAATCAGGTGTCTATAGCCTAGGATAGAGTAGGAGATAGAGGGTTTCTTCATTAAGTTCTGTACCATGCACTGTTACTGTAATCTATTTATTATAAAGTCGCATATACATATTTCTCAGTATAACTCAAATAAATTGCAAAACAGATTCATAATTGTGTATTGATTCATTTATCAAACTTTAACCATTCGTTGTTGAAAGAAAGTAAGGACATGCATGCATTCATTATATTGCATAGATATTACTGTGGTTCACCCCTCCCAGGCTATGTCCAAAAATATTTGGCTCTTGGCACTTTTATTATGGTAGTTCTGCAATGTTGGCACCATGCACTTACAATTCTCCACAAAACCAAATAAGATCTCTATGAGGCGAACTAGATCACACCAGGCTCTACAACATGCAGTCTAATCCTCAGATCTACCTTCCCCCCTGCTCAATAGATTACCGAAAATTGGTTCATACAGCAAAACCGATTACATATATAGCATCCTCTTATGTGTCGCTACAATCTTTCAAACCCTCAACAACAATCAGGATTCGAAAACAATACACAACTATGAAATCAATAGTAATAAAAACAACCCTAAATGATACTTTCATATCTATATTTATACATTTCAGGATCTTCATCCAATTACAAAATATTACCAAAACCCTAACCCCTCTTATGCTAGGTCTTTCTCCCATGTGCGTGTTGTTCTTCCTCCAGCTGTTGTTTTCCTTTGTGCACGCCTTCTTGCATTCACACGTGTTGATCTCTTGCCAGTTGTCACTTCAGTTCTTTGCATGCTTTCTTTCCCATGATCGTTCTTTTCTCCACTTCGTCCTGGTGCCAATAGGCCCCCAACACTAACATGTGACTCATCTCGAGTCACCTAATTATGCTAAGCTTCCTCGATCTCCCTGGTGATCATCTGGAACTTTTCTTGCAATTCTGTTGCTTGTGTCAGTGCCTGCGCGATTTTTTCCTTGATGGTGTCGACTGTGTGAGTTTCCACTTCCTCACTCATAAGTCCTGCGCATTCTAAATGAGTCTGTACCATATGTGTTATTTCTTCTTCTACCTATGCCAGTACTTCTGCTACCCGTTCCTGCAACGATTCGATTTGGGCCTGCCGCTCCTGCTTTTGTGTCTACACAGTGATAAGTTTTGCCTGCATCTTCTTTAATTCTTGTGTTCCCTTGACCCGTTCTGGAATAGATATGGTCTTCTTTTGTTTCTTTAGTTCTTGGATTGTTGCATTGATCCTTTCCTCCTCCTTGTCCAAGTGTTGGACCTGTGGATCCTCTTCTTGCCTTGTCCACAGTTGCATTTCTTTCTCCAGCAAGTCAGCTATCATCCTGACTTGTTTTTCTAGCTCCTGCAGTTGCATTGTTGCTTCCTGCTTCCTTCGGTCCCTCACTGCTGGTGGAGTTGTCAGTCTAATTTGTCTGTGGAGAGCCTCAATATCCTTCTAATACTACTCAATTGCCTGTGCAATCTGATCGATATTTTCTATGGCTGGGAGTTCATTTCCTTGTGCAGTAGTTGGAAGTTTCCCAAAAATTTCTTCCACTCTATGTTCCATCTATGTTCTACATTCCTTCTCCTCTTGAGTATCATCTTTGTCCTGCGCACACACTATTTTTAGTGCTTCCTGCTTCTTTGTTGTCTATTGTAGCTTGACCAAGTTTTTGTGTGCTCATGCCTGGATCTCGTGGTCAACACTAACCTGTAATTTGTATAATGCCCTTGATGGCATCCTTGTCAAGAAAAATTGGATTTGGTCCAAATCCTTCAGTGGTGTCTGGCCCACAATCTCGTCCATTCGTAGCATGCTAGGCTTTATATAGACCGTGGAATGTGCATGTGTTGTCGAAAGAACTGGATCACGTTCTTCTACCTCCACTCTTTCTTAGGCTTGTGTTGTCGATGGCTCTATGCCTCTACTATTACCTGTGATCTGGGCTTCCCCGAACTTCTTAAGGAATTGTCCCATTTCTGCCAGTTATTTCTGCAGTTTATCCCTATGGTGTGCTGCATGATCAAAATCCTCTGTGAGGCAGTCCTGGACCATTCTGGCAATCATCTCGCCATCATCCTTTGTGATTGTATTCTGTGGTGGTGGTGGTTGTTGTTCCTTCATTTTCTTGCACGCACCTCCTTCCTGTAAGGTTGGTCTTTTAGTTCCCCATGGTTTCTATGTGATGGGTTTCGCTGCAGGTTCTTGTGTTTCCTCATCATGTTTCTATTGTCCATTGGTTGGCTGAGTGGTATTTTTATTCCTCTTCTGGCTCCCTGACTATTCTGAGTTTGATAGTTTTCTGCTGGCGAACGTTATCGGGTGATCCAAGTCTCCTGCTCCTGGTTGCGCTAGGATAGCTCCAAGTTCTATCATTGATGCATCTACATGTACATGGAATGTCTTGTCCCAATCTGGAAATACCAATATTAGTGCGATGACCATATTTTCCTTCAAGGTATCCAGACCGTGTTGGCACTCGTCATTCCATTGATACTTTGTACCCTTCTTTAAGAGTTTTTTCATTGGCACTGTAATATGCACATAGACTTTGATGAATTTCCTATAATATCCTGTATGTCCTAACATGGCTCTTAGCTGATAGACTGTCTTTGGTGCTGGTAGGTTAACAATGACTGCAATTTTGGCCGGATCCACTAGCAAACCATGTTTTCATACGATGTGTCCCAATAGTATCCCAAAAGGTGTTCCAAATATGCATTTCTTGATATTTAGTGATATCTGTCATTGTTTGCATCGCTCTAACATCAATCGTAACACTTCCACATGGTTTTTCAATAGGCTATAAACTATCCAGTCATCCAATTATACTTCGAGAAATTAGTGGATGAATTCCTTAAATGTTGCGATGACCACTCTTGAAAATATTGTAGGTGCATTCCTTAGTCCGAACGACATGACTGTATACTAATAAGATCCCCATTATGTCACGAACATGGTCTTGTGTCTATCATCCTGTGATATCTTAACATGATGATATCCTGAGAATCCATCGGTGAATGAGTAGGCTTTGTGGCCTCCTATGTTCTCAAGTACTTCATCCGTGAATGGCGTGGGAAATGGGTCATGTAGGCATGCATCGTTCAGCTTCCTCAAGTTGACGCATGTCCTAATACCTCTTCCCTATTTCTTGTCCTATACTACCATCGGGCTTATCCATTCTGATTCTTATACTAGTTTGATGATGCCGACCTCGAGCATCCTATCAATATCATCTTTAACTTTTTGTTTGTAGATGAGATTCGGTCTATATGGTCGTTTCTTAATGGGTCTCGCATACGATCTGAGTGGTATATTCATTTCTCCTAGTTCTTCGGCTATTCCTTTCATCTCTGTAAAGGTTGTGGGAAACAGATCGTTCTATTCATGCAACAATTATGTGATGCTTTCTAGTGTTTATTCATCCCAGTAGTCTCCAATGCTGGCCATTTTGGGCTGCTTGGCGGTCGCTATGTTAACCTTCTTTAGCTTGATTGGTGCAGAGATGACCTAAGGGTGGTCCTTCCACATCTCTCTCGCCTTCGAGTTCTTCATTGTGAATATTGTGTGGATCATCCTCATCCAGTGCTTCTTCCTGTACATGGTAGAATGACAGTGATTTCTTGACTATCCTCTTATTCTGCTGTTGTACCTCTGTGATAGCTTCCATTTCTGGTGCTTTAATGAATATGACGTCTCTAAGATTTTTCATGGTCGTGTCTATGTTGGGGTTCTCATGGTCGAATGAGAAAGTGACTGTAAAGTTCTTTTGGAGTGTTGCCCATGTCTTGGTTCCTTTGCACATTTCCTAATCCATATACCAATTTGTTGGTATGTCCTCTAAAGTATAAATGAAGTGGTGAGACCATTCCTCCTGTGGCGTCATTTTCCACAACATTTTTCATGCCTCCAAGTGTTCTTCTGAAGTTCCTAGTCCATCATATTTTTGTTGTTTGTTACCTATATATTATGCATCGAACCTTATGTGCATTAATCATTTGCATTAGTACCAATCTATGATAGTCTCTTTGTGTGCTCCCCACCATCTTGTGGGTGTCTCTTTAAGTGCTAAATCCAGTGCTAGCAATCGCTGGTTTTCTAGTACTTCATCTTCGTATTGTGTCAATAAAGTTTCCAAATCATTTAGCCCATGAAAACTAGGTGGTTCTCTGATTTCTGTGCCCATCCACCTTACTACACGGTTGATCGTGGCACACCTCCTAGTAGATACTTCATGTAGTCTTTGCTCCCAGTTTTCTAACCCGGTGTCTGAGTCTGTTGTGCATGAAGTAATGTTATAACAACTGAGTACCCCAACTGTAGTTGGATTTATATAATCCACATCACACGCAGTTGTTCTGTACAACTGGAAGATCTCTTCTAAATCTAGACAAGTGTGTTCTACGAACTGCTCTCCTTCTGATGGGTCGAGTGGGGCTATGACCCTGTAGTCCCCTGACTCAAATGTAATTTTTCTAGTTTTTAAGTTGATGATGGCCTGATTGTCAAACACCCAATCTAGACCAAGTAGTGCTAAATAAGGTGTTGTACCATCCATGATTTCGATGAATTCAAATTCTGCCTTAGTGCACACACCATACAGATCTACCATCACTCCTTTCAATCTACCTATTGGAAGGACCCTATGTTGATTTACTAGCTTTAATTGAACAGTTGAGTAACCCAATGTGGGTTCTCCCAACCTTAATTGAACAGTTGAGTAACCTAATTTGCATTCTCCCAGCTTTAATAGAACAGTTGAGTAACCTAATGTGGGTTCTCCCATGCATTGTCATGTAGCTTTTGGTAGTATGTTCACTTCGGATCCTAGATCTAGTATAATATCTCCCATATTGAAATCCCCAATGTTAGCATTTAGTCTAAATTCCCTACTTTTTCTCCTTCTTGTGTGTAGGTGGTTAACAGTTTTCATTTCTGACTTCTGTTCCATCTCACTGCTACATTTTTCTAGGATGTTTTGCAATATTTTGACAGATGAAGGATCACTTAACACTTTGATGCACGATTACAAAAAGTCTTTGATAGTACTTAATTGTTCCTTGGGTTGTATTGTGCTGGTATGATCCAATGATGGCGACATTTCATATTTCAGAGCTTCCTTGCTCTGCTGTGCAGTCAGCGTGATGTCCTTCTTCTGGAATTCTTGTCGGGCTTCTGTAAATATCTCCTTCTCCTTCTACGCGTCGAAATTCTTATTGGGTTCAAGGTTCTTCCTTATCCATTGATTCTTCACTGGTTCCTATCACACTGCATCATTCCCTATTTTCATTCCTCCGCAATTAACTATGTTGATGTTTCGTCCATCATCTCTTACTTCGACTGAAATCCACTGAACATTCTGGTTGTTTTGATTCTTTTTTTATTGAATATTTACAAGTAATGTCGGACATTCCTCTATATCATGGTCCGATGTGTGACAGTACATGCAGGTCGCTGGCAGTAGTGGGCATTCCCGTGCATAATGTCCCAGTTGCTGGAAACTGTGACATGTGGCTGGTCCTCTACTACGTATGAAACCTCCTCTGGCTCATCCTGCTCCTCTATACGGTGCATTATACTGTGGTCCCTGATTATACTGTGTGGCATTGTACTAGGGTTGTGTTGGGTTATATTGCGACTGCGCATTATTGTATGATTGTTGTGCAGGATTGTAATGTTGTTGTGCAGTGTTGTATGGGGTTGGGGCTGGGTTGAATGGTGGTGCTACTTTCCGAGTCATCATTTCAGCCTGTACCCTGTATACATCTGAGGTTCTTTCCCACATCAGCTCCATAGTTCTGTAGTCTTTGTCGTCGTGGCCTACTGATTTGCATAAGGTACAATATGAATTCTTCAGGATTGTCTGGTATTTATGCATCATTGTACAGTGATAGGGGTCATGGCCCAGTTTCTTGCATATTTCACACCATAGGCCTCCTTGTGGTAGTGGGTTAGGCATGCCTGTTTCCATATACTGTGTGAATGTTGGGCACTTGTTCTTATGGTGTCCTTCTATCCTATAGGTAGTGCACCAAATAGCTTCTCATTTGTCCTTGTTCTTATTCTAGTTCAGCTAAAATGTTAGGTTCTTTAGGTCCTCCTTCAGTTCTTTGATAGTTGGGTCTATCTGTTGGTACTGGTTCTCTTCCAGTTGCAAGGTTGCCTGTAGAGCCTCTGCCTGCATCTGAAACTTCTGTTGGCATAATGGATACTTTAAGTGTGGGAGTAGTGAATTGACAAACAGGTGTCAATGTTGCATATTGGTCATGAGGTATTTTAACTTTCCTTTTAATCGCTTTAATCTTTGATCAATATCCCATACCGATTCTCCTGGTTTCTGTTTTATTTCAATCATCTCGTTCATGTACTGATCCTCTGAGATTAGCTTCTGGAACTCATTTATCAATAATTTCTTAATGTCGTCTAGTGTCTTTGTCGTCCCAGGAACATTGTTTGTGTATAGACTCATATACCAGTCTAGTGCATGGTATCTTAACATGATCGCTAGATGCACGAGTTTGGTGTTGTCATCAGTGATATGCTTTGCTTCCCAGATCTTTGCGCAAATGAATAAATGCTTCTCAGGGTCTTCTGCTACTTCTCCTCGAAATTTTGGAAATCTTATAGTAGGATCGTGTCCCGCCATTCTGAAAACTGCATTGTTGCCTCCTCCACGTTGTGTATATACTTGACTAATATTACCTAAAATGACTCCTCCAGCTGTTTCTCCTTGTTTAGATGTACTTCCTGCTGTCAAACTTCCGCTAAACTTCAGTTTTCTAAACGGTGGTGTTCTCTTTGGTGTGTTGATCGCACATGGGTTTATGGGTTCTACACTAACATTGATATGGAAGGGATGGTTGTCTTCTCCTCCTATTCTTGGGCCTCTTATTTTCCTCTCATAGGTCGTGCGCAAGATTTCCTCAATATTCTCTATAGCCCAGAGATCCTCTACCTCTTCCTCATTGCTTGCCAAGCCCTCCCTTTCGGCTACGACTCTCTTCTTGGTGTTTATCTTATATTGGTAGGGTGCTCCACTATGCATCGTGCCTGATGACACCAAGATCCACTTGAGCTAGTCGTCATCCATCAAGATCGGGTCCAAGGGTTCCTCCTTCGTCTTGTCTTTATCTGACCCTCCTTCCATTCCTCCTCTCTCTGTCAGTGCTTCCCCCCTTCCCCCATGCATGCATGGAAGTATAGCTATTTGATTCCATTGTCATCACACCTTTCTTATATAGCAGTATCTTGATTGAAGTATACAAGGACCGAATGTACCTACCTCTGGGTCCTCATAGAAATTCTTGCTCGACAACTCTGTATGACTTCATTGTGTCTACTGCAAACTCTATGATGAATCCTGCCACAATACTATCCAGCCAAAAGTCTACTACGCGGGTGAATTTGTTGTTCACCTATTGTAGCTACTGAATCTGTACTAGGGTCCAATCTAGCTGTCGAATCTAGTTTGTTGCATGGGTATATTTCAACCGTAGGATCCACTCCTATGGTAGATGTGGAAAATCATAGAAAAAGACTTTGTGTAAATCCATAAAGACGTATTTATATAGGGATTTACGTGGTGTAATTATAGGGTTTCTATTATCTTTCTGTGCAAACTCTAGCTCTTGAGTTCTCAACCAACCCTCAATTTCTTCTCTCGTGGGGTTCCAAGGTCTCAACATTCCATTTTAGTGGCTCATTGTTCTCTGATTTGGCTTCTTCAGGTCTCTTTTACTCTATCTTGTCTACTCAGTCCTTTCTTGTTCCTCTTAACATGGAAACAGAACCATTTGTTGGTTCTCACTCTTTCCCTCCTCGGGTTATCCAATTTATTGACCCAGGGTTCATGTCATTCGGGTTTCCAACAAAGTCTCTAAAATTATCGGCCCTCCTGGTAAACCAGAAGGCAACATAGTACCCAGAAGGCACTACGCAGTCTCACCCGAGATAGATTTAAATGGGTAACTGTAGGACTCAGGTGTCTACAGCCTAGGATAGAGTAGGAGATAAAGGGTTTCTTGATTAAGTCCTGTACCGTGCACTATTACTGTAATCTATTTATTATAAAGTCGTATATACATATTTCTCAGTATAACTCAAATAAATTTCAAAACAGATTCATAACCATGTATTGATTCATTTATAAAACTTTAACCATTCGTTGTTGAAAGAATGTAAAGACATGCATGCATTCATTATATCGCATAGATATTACCATGGTTCACCCCTCCTGGGCTATGTCCACAAATATTTTTCTCTTGGAGCTTTTATTATGGTAGTTCTGCAATGTTGGCACCATGTGCTTACAATTTTCCACAAAACCAAATAAGATCTCTATGAGGCGAACTAGATCGCCCCAGGCTCTATAGCCTGTAGTCTAATCATTAGATCTACCTTCCCCCCTGCTCAATAGCTTAGCAAAACTTGGTTCATACCGCAAAACCCATTACATATATCACATCCTCTTATGCGTCACTACAATCTTTCAAACCCTCAACAACAATCAGGATTCGACAACAATACACTACTATGAAATCAATAGTAATAACAACAACCCTAAATGATACTTTCGTATCTATATTTATACATTTTGGGCTCTTCATCCAATTACAAAATATTACCAAAACCCTAACCCCTCTTACGCTAGGTCTTTCTCCCATGCACGTGTTGTTCTTCCTCCAATTGTCATGTTCCTTTATGCACGCCTTCTTTCATTCACGCGTGCTAATCTCTTGCCAGTTGTCACTTCATTTATTTGCACACTTTCTTTCCCATGATTGTTCTTTTCTCCACTTCGGCCTGGTGCCAACATATGGAAACCATTGATGAAACTATTCCTATTAATATCTCCAGAACCCCTGGTGTCATGGAGAATGTTTTCGTCGAAGCCGATTGTTCCCCTGAAGAGATTCAAATCTACACGGATTTATTTAAAGAATTTTGCGAAGTTTTTACCTGGTATTACAAGGAAATGCTAGGCATTGATCCAAAAACCATTGAGCAAAAAATCATGACTTATCCTGATGCTAAGCTAGTCCGGCAGAAACTTCATCCAGTTAATCCTAGGAAAGAAACAACTATTAAGGTTGAAGTAGAGAAACTGCTCAAAGCATGTTTTATCTACCCCATCCATTTGACCCAATGGGTGTCAAATCCCATTCCAGTCGATAAAAAATAGGGTTTGGTTCACGTATGTACCGTCTTCCGTGATTTGAACAAAGCCTGTCCAAAAGATAATTTCCCCACACCATTATTGACTAGATCGTCGATGAATGTGCAGGTTGCGAGGATTTTTCTTTCATGGATGGTTTCTCGAGATACAATCAAATACATATCAAACTCGAAGACCAACACAAAACAAATTTCATTTGTCCATGGGGTACATTCACTTATTGCAAGATTCCTTTTGGTCTGAAAAATGTTGGAGCTACCTTTCAACAGACCATGTATTTTGCTTTCCACAATCTCAAACATATAGTTGAGACCTATCTAGATGATTTAGCATCGCGATCTCATAAGAGAACTGATCATCCCACACATCTCCGACTTATCTTTGAGCGATGTCGCTACTTCCGGATTCACTTGAATCCAAAAAAACGCAATTTTTGTGTGACATCAGGTCATCTGCTAGGTTTTATCGTTTCAAAAATAGGGATCATGGTCGATCCTCTCAAGGTTGAGGCAATAGTTCAGTTGCCTCCCCTACGTACAATTCTTCAACTTCAACGTTTACAGGGCAAAGCAAAATTTTTACAACGTTTCATGCAAATTATGTCGAGATCACAAAGGGATTTATGCGTTTACTAAAGAATGGTGTTCCTTTTCATTGGGATGAAGACACTCAACGCTCTTTTGACGCATTGAAACGTTCCCTCACGACTGCCCCTCTGCTTCGGCCACCCAATTATGATAAAGATTTATTATTGTACTTGACCATGATAGAATCGAACATCGGTATGGTATTAGTTCAGGAAGACGATTTTCTTGCAGAATATGTGATTTATTACCTGATTCAAGGCCTGGTTGGATCAAAACTCAATTATTCCCACATCGAGAAACTTGTGTTGGCAATTTTTCATGTTGTCCAACGGTTCTATCATTATATCTTGTTTCGCAAGACCACCGTCATTGCCGTTGTGAATCCGTTTCAGTACGTGTTGACATGATGAGTAATAGGTGGAAAGATCAGTAGATCGATAGCTGTCCTCCAGGAATTTGACTTAGATTTTGTTTCGGAAAAATCCAAAAAGTCGTTGGTCTTTGCGGAACTCATTTCGGAACTTCCGGTCGAGTCAGGAGATGTTATGCCCAAAGAGTCGCCTATTCAAGGAGACATGTTTTTGATTATGTTATCACCCCATAAGTTAGGGGAATCAACTAGTGACTGGGATATTATTTGTCTCTAGTATTTTTGTTGACAAATGATTTTTCATTCTGCAAATAATTTGAAAAGAAAAAAGAAAAGAAAAAAAAAGAAAAAGAAA
>ML778807.1:546580-581803 GCA_009831015.1 Picea engelmannii | reverse complement strand
GTAGGTTAGTTGCTTCATTGTTTCACTCCAATAAAACTAGCTTGATGTAAAATGTTGCACCATGTCTCAAATGCCTAAAAGATAGTTTGGTCGAAGCCCCTTGGTGGTGTCTATGTGAGAAATTTGGGAAAACCCCATAAAAATGCTTTTATCCTAAGTTTCCCAGTGCATGCATGCTTCGCGCCCCAGTTTATGCCTCCTGCACATTTCAACGGTGTTGATCGCGGCGCCCAGATCTACGATGTTCAGAGCATTCCGGACCCCCCGACCATTATGCTTTTAACCGCGGGGGGGGGTCCGGAATCAATAATAAGACTTGCGCACATCTGGACGGCCCAGAGACGAGCGCTCAAATCAATGATCCAGATTGGATTCCGGACCCCCCCCCGTCCATTCTGCCTTTAATGGAAGGGGGGGTGGGTCCGGAATGAGTGATAAACGACATGCTAAGATCTGCCACTAAGAAATGGGCGCATAGATCAACGACTCTAATTGGGTTTTGGACCCCCCCTAATGATCTGCTTTTAACCAAGGGGGGGGGGTCCATAATGGTTATTCTCCTCTGGAGGGCCCCTTGTCATACCTGGAATCAGTTTATTTCCCCCGAAGTCTCGTCAACCATCTACTATCTGACAGCCCCCGTCACTTATGGATGTCATCTCCCACTTGTTCCACTTGTTCCCAAGTTATGTCCCATCCCATAACTGTTGTCAGTCCCTGTTGTCAGTCTCTTACCCTTTCACTCATGACCATCCCCTTATTGCGACTTTTACCCCTAATCCCTAGAAGCCACATCACCCATTCATATTTTTCAGCCACCGTCACTTGCCATTTCACCCCCAAGTGGCTCGTTGTACATTTATTATGGGATAACACACCCGTTATCATGATGAACTATCTCCCACGCTCAACCGACCCCAGTTTTAAATAAAACTACCGTTATTCCCTCTACATTCACTATTCTCCCATCGCACCATAAATTTACCTCTTACTCCTCCATTGCATTTCCGTCGCCCTCATCCACAGTCAGTCGACCCCACTAACTTCTTGTTTATTGCAGGTACTGTTGCTGAGATGGCGCCAAAGCCAAGACAAGCAGAAGGAGAGGAGAATCCTTTTTTCCCGCCTCCTGTCGACTTAGACAAAATCCCATTGGTCGACAAGGACAGATTGATCACTGATACCAAGTGTGATTTTGATTTTTCAGACCTCCAGTCATGGCTCCGGGAGGTTTTCCTGGACTAGAGTGATGAAATTGGCTGGGAGTCCAATTTGCCCCTTTATCTTTTTCCCCAGATACACCATTTTCCCGAGTTCGCACTTAAATGCCAATCTCACTATATTCTTGATTAGAGAGCCATCATATCCTCATCTGGAGACACCATGTTCCTCATCACTCCCGAAGACATAGACCAAATGATGCAAATTCCCCGTGCTGATTCTGTGGCTCCTTTCAACCTGGAAATCCTCATGGAGTTGTATCAGAAAATGAATTTTCCCCAGAGAGCTCAAATATTTGAGCTTTTCCTTCCCCCCTCCGCTCAATTCCCTTCCACAAACCCCCCTTACCCGTTGTCCATGTTCTCCATCAAAGGAAACCAAGTCATCTCCTCCTTTTGTGCTCTGTTAGGGTACTATTATGACCAATGGGTAGATGAGCCCATTCTAGGTTTTCTATCCATTTTCTCCACTGATGAAAATCCCACCACACAATTTGATTTCAGTACCTTCTTGGCTGACAATATTCATGAACAGTTTGTGAATTTTGGCATAGAAGGCATGTTCAGATATTCATCTATATTGGCCTACATGTTTGTTTTCTATCAAGCAGATAAATTCAGTTTTTCCATGCAGAAAATGCACGCAGATGGAAGGCCTCAGCCAGTCACAGCATGGACCTCTTTCTTGTAGCATAACTCCACAGAATACAGCTTCAAAGCATTCATTGATCTGTTTTACCACCCGGTGGTAAGCATGTTGAGCAGAAGGCCCGAGCCTAGAATAAACAACGAAGTCCATAGAATTTTGCATCTCTCGGACAACTCAAATACCGGAGATTGGTACCTGTATCAAAACCACACCGAGATCAGAGTATTTAGATGCGATTTGGCGCCCTACAAGCTGCCCAAATATTTGCCGATAAAAATCTTTGCTTTAGAGTATATAAGACAAATCATGAATTTAGATGACATCCATTTTGTATCCTTGAAGAAAAATAAGCAGCTCATAATCAAGGGGCAGATTGGCTCTTTCATCTGCAACAGCCAAGGCACCGAGGAAGAAGTTGACAGGATGTTGAAAGAAATGAAGTTCTTTATGAGTTTCCCATGGCACTATGATCCATACGGGATCATCTCAGAAATGCAGGTGAAGAACAAAAATATCCCGTATGTTCACGAAGCTAAGCCCGAGATTGAGAAATTCGTAAATCAGACTGTGTGGGTGCCTGACACCTTGGTTGAAGTGGAACAGCAGGTTCCCTTGACCATTGTGCCACCAACTTCCATGCCACAGGTCCCTAAGGAAAAAAGGCCTCGACAAGAGTCATCTCCGCCTATCACGGAGGTATCGTCTGAAGAGTTCCAGTTGCACACTAAGAGGCCCAAGACAACCACAGTTCCCGGTCCAACCAGAGAAATAGAAGTCCTGCCTACCACAGTGGTCAAGTCTGTCATTCCACCTTTCGACTCAACCCTATATCAAGGCATCACCCCAGTAGTGCCAAAGAAATCCTTAGGCTCCCCCCTGGACACTCAGTCGAGCAATACTGGGCCCAAGTTGAGCATCTTCGAGAAGTACGAGATGATTAAGAAAAAGAATCAAACCCTTACCAGCAGTACTTACGCTCAATTTCAGAAGAAGACTTCAACTGCGTAGCATAGGCTGTTGTCTGCATTTGACACAGAAAAGGGCAGGATGCACATGGATTTCCTTCAGGCGTAGGTACCAAACCCCAAAGTGATCACAGACTACAAGAGGGCCACCTTAGAATTCCAGACGAAGGATGTGCACCCAACAGATCAGATGGATCTGCACAACTCAAGATGGAGAAGATATCATCCTTCGCAAAAGACAACATAATCAAAGCTTCGGAGGAGCTGGTCCTCAAGATCGGCTATGACCCCTCCAACGTCAAAGCTGCAGAGGAGATGATAAAGAAGAAGAATGTAGACATCGATGCTTTAAGGAAACAACTGAAACTGCCTCCCACAGAAGACTCACAGGCGAAGGAGATAGCTGAGAAAGAAGGCGAGAAGGATGAAATGCTTAAGCTACTCATGGAGCAGAACGCACAGCTCAAAGAAATGGAAGTTGAGATGGAAAGATTATTAAAAGAGAAGGAAAAGATGAATCCAATGGAATTCATTCCATTGAGTGCCATCCCAATTTCAGGATCAAGCATAGCAGTAGTGACAACAATCCCATCTGCAACTCCAGTGACATCACAAGAAGGGACAACTGACCTTGCCAAATCCATGGAAAAGATGAACCTGCAAGAGACAGAAATCAGTAGGCTTAAGAAGGAAGTTGAGAACCTCCAGGAACTCAAAGATTCTTTCCAGACCAGTCTCTCCAAGGAAAAGAAGGTAACTAAGAAGCTTAGGAAGGAGCTACAGCAGCTCCAAAAGCAAACAGTGACAGGGAAGACTTTGGCTGAGGTCAAAGAGAATGTATGGACAGACATCACAAATTCCATAAATGAGATATGGCCCATGATCCAAATTATGTTTGAGCAGAATAAGTTGGTCCAAAGGAGCAAACAGGCCATTGATAAAATCATAGTAGAATTGGGAGATAGACCAACTTAGGAAAATGATATCATCAAATTCCTCAATTCTAAGACCAGAGAAGAACTAGAAGAGCTAAAGATAGAAGATAGAACAGAGACTATCCTTAAGGTCAAAAGAGTTTTGACCAAAAGAGGTTTAATGCTTCAACTGGAAGAAAAGGTTCAGATCATGGACCAGGGGGTACAAAGGTTCTTCAGCAAGATCAAGGCTCTCTAGAAGAAAGGTCTCCCTGGTTTGAAGGTCATTAATGATAAACTGATGACACTCCCAGATTATAAAAAGAGTCTGTCTGAAGTGTCTAAGGACAGTTCAAAGTTTGCTGGCATACAAGGAAGCATCACTGGCAAAGCATTCATGGACGCTCTTCAGTTGGACATCAGTATCCAACATGAGATTCGATACATATTCCTCACTAAGCCCACATTCACCAAGTATATGGAAATGGAGGAAGTGTATCGGAGATTGCTCAAAGTCATTGTGCCTAGTCATCTCAGATGGGAGGAACTCTGCGATCTGCTCGATTAGAGGATGAGTTGTCCAAGTCCAGTCACCTATCCATTCAGATGAGGTCGTGCAAAGGCTTCATCAACGGTCTACCCAGAAATTCCGCGTGCAATTGCAACAAGTCATCAAGTAGTTTGTTTAGTTAAATTAGTTAGGCTAAAAATAGAATTAGCACATCCTGATCAGTTATGACAGGAACGTTTGTAAATTAAGTTATAAATACTTCACCTTTCGAAGTATTGGGGGTTGTTGATATTCACACCCCGACGTTATCAGACTGTACCATTTTTATGAGATTTTCCATTTATAAAAAGGAGGCACTTTTACAGGATTCTTGTGTGTATTCACTGGTGATGTTTATTCTCTAAGTTAAATGTTTTCCTTGCTTTGTGATCATATTGTTTTCTAAAACTAATCTTTAGGAGTAACGTATGTTGCAGGATTTATCTTTGATACCCTGTTTCCGACTCTAAAATCTTTAAATGTTTATCTTCTAATGTTTTCGATTAAGAAATTCTTAATTGCTTCTTAGTTGAATTTATCTTTGTCATCTTTTCTTTTGTCCATCATTTAAGCTACTAAAAGATCCAGTGAGTATATTATCTCGCCTTGTGAAAGTCTTCTTTTCTCATTTCTGGTTGTATTTCATATTTAATTAAATACAGACCCCATAGCCCAATGGAGGTGTAGACTGTCTCAACCAATTAAAAAACACTTTAACAACAAAATCTACAGATTTCTTTATCTAGCCTAATATCTAAATTGAAAACATAGCTAAATCATATAGAGAGATCCCTCTCTGAAGCTTAAGGGCTAGATCCCAGCTTTAAAAGTGGTTGGATAAAGTTAACTTTATATATTTGTTCTGTTTCAACCTCTAGGAAATTTACCAAGTGCTAACATAATGGCGACTCCACTGGGGACGAACTAAAAATTGATAATTTCATGTTTTCTTTCCCCTAAAAAGAAAGTTCGAATTTGAGAAGAAAGTAATGTTTAGAGGTTGATTAACTCTGTACATATTATTTTCAGACTCGCAAAATTAAAAAATGTATATCTAAAAAATCAAAAAGAGTTCTGGCTTCCAAGAAAGTTCATACTCGATCTCATCCAAACCTAGAACCCGCGTTAGTGGTAGATAACCCCGAACACTTGCTCAGGCGAAAGACCTTAGCTCCCGGTTCAGTGAGTCATATTCCCCTTCATAAGTCTCCTTCCTTTTCCGAGAAGCCAGCTACCTCCCAAAACCTTGACCTCGATACCTTTCCACAACGAAGTCTGGTTAGAACACGGTCTGACAGCTTTGTGACTGAAATCATCTTTGACCCAATTGTTCTGCAACCCCGAACTCCCGAAGTTCTGTCTTCGACGACTAAACCACAGATCACTCTCTTAGTACTATCCAGTCCCTCTTTGTCCTCGTCTTCAGCCGCTACCTCGCCGACCATCTAGGTTGTCTCCCCACCTCCTCCACCTATCATGGCAGCTTGATATGCTCCCTTGGTGTTGGCTGCGCCACTACATGCAATGCGCCAAGACTATCAAACTAGACTTCCACAGTTCGATGCAACAGGACCTTTAAACGCCCAACAACATGTTGACAAAATGAATGACTATTTTGGCCTACAAGAATTTGATGAGGCTGACGTTCAAATGCAACTGTTTGCCCAAATTTTGACAGGTGACATAAAGAAATGGTACAAATCTTTACTTGCCGCCTCAATCCCTGACCTTGTCACTTTTCAAAGGAGTTTTCTTGACATATGGGAGGTAAAGAAAAACCCTCTCCAGATATTGTTAGAATAGGAGAGTATAAAAAGAAATCAAGGTGAGATGGTACAGGACTACTGCACCCGTTTTAATAACATGTACAATGAAATTCCAGCCGAAATCAAACATCCACAGGGCCTGGCGTTGATAAAATTCCCTGATGGTTTTGATGCCGATATGTCATACCAATTAAGAGAAAGAAATTCTACCACCTTGGCTGACATACATAGAAGTGCTATAAGTGTGGAGGCCAATCTATTGGCAAAAAGGGCACGTCAAAGGTTAGAAAGGAGAGTCACAATTAAAGAAGAACCTTCCACGTCGACCACATATTCCAAATTGGATTCTTTGATCAGAATAGTGGAAATAATGATGGAAAGACTTACTGTGTCAGACATAAATCCTCCAAGAGAAAACCCACCTGCTCCCCAGGTTCAGAACCCTAACTTTAGGAGAAACCCTCCTCAGATCAGACAGAGAGATCCTAGGGATCAAAGAGAATAGAGGGGATGAGATCAGCAGATTAGACCTCCCCTGCAAGAAAACTATGTTGATGAAAGGGGGGAATTAATTGAGGAATTGGAGGACACTCACATCAACCTCATGGGCATTCATGATAATGAAGTTATTTTCCTTACCCAAGAAGAGTAGGAACTCTTTCTTCTCAATCAAACAAAAGTAAGTGAAGAAGCTAAAGATACAGAACAACAGGCCTTTGAAAATGCTATTTTGGAGGTACCCCGTCAGTACAATCTGAGGAGTAAGAAGACTGAAGGGAATTCCCCATAAAAGACGACTGAAACACAAAAGGTAGTCGAGACTGAGAAGACTCCTGAGAATACTACTGCTGAGAAGACTCCTGAAAAGACTACTGCTGAGAAGACTTCTGAGAAGAATAATGTTGACGCTCCTGTGAAGAAAAAACTCACCATTCTGAAAAGGCCATCATAGCCCGAGGTTTCACCTATTAATCCACCCAGTACTTCTGGGCAGAAGAATATGGTGGACCAACCAGAATTGATGGGCCAAGGCAGATCTCCTACACCCTTTAGCCTGGAGGGGAATTGGCCAATATAAAAATTCCCATCCCACTTACAGAGTTGATGAACAGAGGCGGTTGTCGTTCACAGGTGATTAAAGCACAGGCCATTGAACCTGAAATAGGCACAAAGGCCTTAACCATTAGATCAACAAGTCATTTAGACACTGTGAACCTTACTGATGATAGACCCGAGCTTCTTTTCGTACCTGAAGTAGATGGTCGAGACGATACTGGGGAGGTCGCTCCTTTTTACATCAGTCTGAACATACACGACTTGATCTTGCATAACACTATGCTAGATTCGGGTGCCTCCCATAATCTGATGCCTAAAGCAGTAATGGAAAAACTGGGACTGGAGGTCACCAGACCATACAAATATTTACACTCATTCGACTCCAATAAAGTTAAATGTATTGGTTTGATCAAGGACCTATGCATTACCTTAGTTCAGATTCCTGCGAAGAGAATGGTAATGGATGTGGTGGTTACAGACATCCTGCTGAAGTATGAAATGTTACTATCTCGGTCTTGGGGGACGAAGTTGAAAGGAACCCTACAGCTGGATATGTCTTATGCCACTATCCCAGTGTTTGGGCAACAGAGGAGGTTGTACAGAGAAACATTGATGAAGTACATGGTCAGTAGCCAAGAGAAATCACACAATTATCCCCTTTACTCTGTGCATTCTAATTTAGATTCGTTTATCTTGTACAACTATGGTGACACGGGAGAGCAAGATACTCAGCTGGTGGAAGATACATCTAGCCAGGACGAACGCTAAGAAAGCATCGAGGTAGCAAAGATGAAGAACGTAATAACTGAAGAGTTACCCGCTGATTTCTGGAGCATGGACTTTGATGGAATAGTGAGTAAAGAAGGAGCTGGAGCAGGAGTGTGGTTGCACAATCACAGAAAAGGTTACTCAGAAAATCATTCTTACAAATTAAATTTCCAGTGCACTAACAATGTTGCTCAGTCTGAAGCTTTTGAAAAAGGTTGGTGCTAAACAGATTATGGTAAGAGGTGATTCTGAGTTGATAATCAAGCAAATTAAGGGTGAGTATGCTGCGAAACACCCACGTCTTAGAGATTATAGGAATGTTGTTCTTGATGCCTTGAGGTGTTTTACTGAAGTTGACTTGCAGGTAATGCCGAGGGGACAGAATATTCTAGCAGATGGATTGGCCACCTCAGCAGCCACCTGTAAGATTCCTTTCCACCCGACTCGTTCATATACTGTCGAGGTGAAATGTAGACCAACTGTTCCAGACAATATCAGGTAATGGCAGGTTTTCGGTAATGACGATCAAATTGAAGACTTTCTGCAGTGTAAAAATGATTTTGAATGTACAAATATAGATTTAGAGAACGAAGATGAAAATGTAAATAGTTCTAATTTTGAAATTGATAGTGTAAATACCGTAGATTCAGGAAAATTAGGCAAGGACGAATTGGATGCTGACGTTTTACAGTTGAAAAGCAATGTTTTACCTAGAGGCCTAGTTCCTTTAGAGGACTTGTTCGATTATAATGACATGGCCAAGAAACCAAAAATTGAAGCCCATAGACAAGATGTAGAAGACTGTAATATAGGGACTGAAGAGAAACCTAGGATGGTCAAACTGTATAAATCATTACCCCCAGAGCAAAAACTCAAATACATTGAGTTGTTCAAAGAATTTTCGGATGTATTTTCCTAGGGCTATGAAGATTCGAAATCCTATGATACCAGCATCATACAACACAGGATTCCAAT
The DNA here is from genome assembly GCA_009831015.1 of Picea engelmannii. Taxonomy (NCBI): domain Eukaryota; kingdom Viridiplantae; phylum Streptophyta; class Pinopsida; order Pinales; family Pinaceae; genus Picea; species Picea engelmannii. The sequence continues at coordinate 572,940 of ML778807.1, read as the reverse complement.
AAAAGAAGACCAAAAACCGTTTAGGCAGAAACTTAGGAGGATAAATCCCAAGTTGCTCCCTCTGATAGAAACGGAAATCAAGAAAATGTACGATGCCAAGATCATAGTTCCATTACGTTTTTCCAAGTGGGTCTCTAATCTGGTCCCTACACGTAAGAAAACCGGGGAAATCAGACTCTGCATAGATTTCCGAAATCTGAATAAGGTTTCCCTGAAGGATAATTACCCCTTGCCGAAAATGGACCATATCCTGCAAAGGGTGGTCGGGTCCAGTCGAATTTCTCTGTTGGATGGTTTCTCGGGTTACAATAAGGTCTTAGTTCACTTGGATGATCAAGACAAAACCACTTTCACCACACCATGGGGCACTTTCATGTATGTGAAAATGCCTTTTGGCCTGATGAACGCATGAGCCACATTCCAGAGGGCGATGGATATCTCCTTCGTGGAAGAATCAGGCAAGATTATTGTCGTTTATCTAGATGACGTGACAGTGTTTTCCCAATCTGATGACGAACACCTAAGACACCTAAGACAAGTCTTTGATAAATGTAGAAGGTTTGGGATTTATTCAAATCCTAAGAAGAGTCTTTTTCAGTTAGAAGAAGGCAAACTACTGGGACATATCATCTCAAAGGAAGGAATCAAAATAGACCCCAGCAGAATAAATGCCATACTAAAATTAGAACACCCAAGAAACCTCAAAGAATTGCAGTCTTTTATGAGAAGAATTAACTTTCTGCGAAGATTCATTCCCAATCTGGAATAACTCCTCAGGAACATTACAAACATGCTTAGAAAGGACGTAAAAATAAAATGGGACTCTGAGTCCAGACAATCTTTCGAACAAGTTAAACGAGCACTCACAGAAGCCCTTGTTTTGATCAGTCCGGATTTTACTAAGGATTTCTATCTCTTTTCTTTCACCTCCGAGCATACTATAGCAGCGGTGTTACTGCAGAAGAACAGTGAAGGGTATGAACAACCCATAGCTTTCTTTAGCAAAGCGTTAATGGACGCTGCTCTGAATTACCAGATAATGGAGAAACAAGCTTTTGCTTTGGTAAAAGCCATAAAAGACTTTAGGGTCTACATTCTCCATTCCCACACCATAGCTTATGTTCCGAACGTGATAGTAAAGGACATCTTGACATAGTACAATCCGGATGGAAGAAGGGGAAAATGGATTGTTGTCATTTTAGAATACGATATAGAGATTAAGCCCACGAAACTAATCAAAGGTCAAGGCCTTGCTAAATTAATGTCTGAATCTAACTTCCATGCTCTTGACATTAATTTTCTAGATGTGGCAGATGAACAGGGCGAGATGGCGACTCCAAGCGTAAGAGAGGTATTTCTAAACTCTCCATGGTACGCAGACCTTATTTTTGTTTTGCAAAATTTACAAGCTCCCCCTGGTTTGACTAAGACTAAAGCTAGATTTTTGAAGTTGAAAGCTTTGAAATTTTGTATTCTAGAAGGAAATTTGTATTGGAAATATCCTGCAGACATTCTGTTAAATTGTTTATTGAAAGATAAAGTTGATAAAGTGTTGCAAGAGTTTCATGCAGGAGAATGTGGTGGCCATTTGAACTGGAAGGTCACAGCCAACAAAATACTCAGAGATGGATTTTATTGGCCCACCCTATTCACCGATGTGCATCAGAAGGTAACAACATGTCAGTAGTGTCAACTATTTGAAGGAGAAAGGAAACTCCTTCCTCTACCTCTGAACCCTATCTCAGTTGAGGCCCCTTTCCAACAATGGGGGCTCGACTTCATTGGAGAAATACACCCACCTTCTTTAGGCCAACACAGGTGGATTCTTACTACCACTGATTATTTTACCAAATGGATCGAGGCAATACCAACCAGGTAAGCCACTGACTCTGTTATTATCAAATTCCTTGAAAATAATATTTTGTCTCATTTTGGTTGTCCTAGAAAGATTATAACTAACAATGCAATTGCCTTTCGGTCGAAGAAACTCAAAGATTTCTGCAACTAGTTTCACATTGGTTTGGGGCATTCCACAGCCTACTACCCTCAGGGGAATGGGTTGGTGGAATCTTCAAACAAAAATTTGGTAAATATCATCAAGAAAACATTGCAGGAAAACAAGAAATCATGGCATAATAAGTTGGTGTTTTCTTTATGGGCTGACAGGCTGACCACCAAAAGGTCAATTGGTATGTCACCATACTAGCTGGTCTATGGTACAAAGGAAGTTTTCCCCACTTCATTAGGAGTCCCTGTCATGAAGTTGCTTCAGGAGGTACAATATGAGCCAAATGACTCACAGAGAAGGATCAACCAGATAATCCATTTGCAACAGACTAGAGAAGAGGTTTTCAACAAGACTCAGATAGTCCAAGGAAACATCAAGAAGCTCTTTGACAAACGAACCAAGGAAGATAATTTCAAGTTAGGAGATTTGGTGCTGAAATGGGATGACAGAAATGAAGACAAGGGAAAGCATGGAAAATTTGAGAATCTGTGGACAGGTCCATACATGATCCAAGCTTTCAGGGGAAACAATTATTTTTTGCTAAACAATGCTGATGGGTCAGATCTTCTAGGAGCACCTGTGAATGGCAGAATGCTGAAACATTATGTCCCACCTCAGTAAAGATCCGAGTTTTCATTCTCCACTTTATATACCATCTCTATTTTTATGTTTCACCTACATTTTATGAGTGAGGAACATTAGTCAGATGGTTGAAGCCCGAAGAGAAGGCCCTAAGCTACTGACCATTGTTTTTCCAATTTTTAAGAATAAAACCAACGAAGGCTGCTAGGCAGAAATTGTCAGAACTACAGGAACCAGGATTCTTGGCACTTCACAGGGAAAGTACCATCCCCGGGTGGAGCCGCTATCACCCCATAAGTTATGGGAATCAACTGGTGACTGGGATATTATCTGTCTCTAGTATTTTTGTTGACAAATGATTTTTCATTCTGCAAATAATTTGAAAAGAAAAAAGAAAAGAAAAAGAAAGAAAAAGAAAAAAGAAAAGAAAAAGAAAAAAGAAAAGAAAAAGAAAAAAAAAAGAAAAAGAAAAAAAGAAAAGAGGGCATAAAAGAATTGAAATAAAAGCCCCATGCAATAATACTAACTTGGCCATACCTTTCAAGCATGGCCAAGTTCTTTTTCAATTTTATGTTGATAGGGTAGTGAATGATTTGGCTAAATAGTTTAATCGTAGCCAAAGTGTCTCAGTTAGATTAGTGAATAAATCTGGCCAGACTGTCTAGTCCTGGTCAGATAGCCCTAGGGTAGACTAATTTCTTAACCCAACAGTTTAATCTGGGTTAACCACCATAGGAAGATAGGTTATCATGTAGGTTAGTTGCTTCATTGTTTCACTCCAATAAAACTAGCTTGATGTAAAATGTTGCACCATGTCTCAAATGCCTAAAAGATAGTTTGGTCGAAGCCCCTTGGTGGTGTCTATGTGAGAAATTTGGGAAAACCCCATAAAAACGCTTTTATCCTAAGTTTCCCAGCGCATGTGTGCTCCGCGCCCCAGTTTATGCCTTCTGCACATTTCAACGGTGTTGATTGTGGTGCCCAGATCTACGGTGCTCAGAGCATTCCGGACCCCCCCGACCATTCTGCTTTTAACCGCGGTGGGGGGGGGGGGTCCGGAATCGGTAATAAGACTTATGCACATCTAGACGACCCAGAGATGAGTGCTCAAATCAATGATTTAGATTGGATTCTGGAACCCCCGCCCCCCGTCCATTCTGCCTTTAATTGAAGGGGGGGGGGGGTCCGGAACGAGTGATAAACAACACGCTAAGATCTGCGGCCAGGAAACGGGCGTGTAGATCAACGACTCTAATTGGATTTTGGACCCCCCCTGATGATATGCTTTTAACAAAGGGGGGGGTGTCCAAAATGGTTATTCTCCTCTGGTGGGCCACTTGTCATATGTGGCATCAGTCTATTTGCCCCGAAGTACCGTCAACCATCTGCTATCTGACAACCCTCGCCACTTATGGACGTCATCTCCCACTTGTTCCACTTGTTCCCAAGTTATGTCCCATCCCATAACTGCTGTCAGTCCCTGCTGTTAGTCTCTTACCCTTTCACTCATGACCAGCCCCTTATTGCGACTTTTACCTGGTGGTAAGCATGTTGAGCGATAGGCCCGAGCCTAGAATAAACGACGAAGTCCAGAGAATTCTGCATCTCTCGGACAACTCAAAGACCGAAGATTGGTACCTGTATCAAAACCACACCGAGATCAGAGTATTTGGATGTGAGTTGGCGTCCTACAGGCTGTCCAAATATTTGTCGCTAAGAATATTTTCTTTAGAGTATATAAGACATCATGAATTCAGATGACATCCATTTTGTATCCTTCAAGAAAAAGCAGCAGCTCAGAATCAAGGGGTAGATTGGCTCTTTCATCTGCAACAGTTGAGGCGCCAGGGAAGAAGATAACATGATGTTGAAAGAAATGAATTTCTTTATGAGTTTCCCATGGCACTATGATCCATACGGGATCATCTCAGAAATGTGGGTGAAGAACAAAAATATCACGTACGTTCACGAAGCTAAGCCTGAGATTGAGAAATTCGCAAATCAAACTGTGTGGGTGCCTGACACCTTGGTTGAAGTGGAACAACAGGTTCCCCTGACCACTGTGCCACCAACTTCCATGCCACAGGTCCCTAAGGAAAAAAGGCCTCGACAAGAGTCATCTCCGCCTATCACGGAGGTATCATCTGAAGAGTTCCAGTTGCACACTAAGAGGCCCAAGACAACCATAGTTCCCAGTCCAACCGGAGAAATAGAAGTCCCGCCTACTACAGTGGTCAAGTCTGTCATTCCACCTTTTGACTCAACCCTATATCAAGGCATCACCCCAGTAGTGCCAAAGAAATCCTCAGGCTCCCCCCTGGACACTCAGCCGAGCAAGACTGGGCCCAAGTTGAGCATCTTCGAGAAGTATGAGATGATTAAGAAAAATAATCAAACCCTTACCAAAAGTACTTACGCTTAATTTTGGAAGCAGACTTTGACTGCACGACATAGGCTGTTGTCTGCATTTGACATAGAAAAGGGCAGGATGCACATGGCTTTCCTTCAGGCGTAGGTACCAGACCCCAAAGTGATCACAGACTACAAGAGGGCCACCTTCGAATTCTAGACGAAGGACGTGCACCCAACAGATCAGATGGATCTGCACAAACAGATAGGGGAGATGGTGTTCCATACATTGGCACATGCTTCAACTTCTACAACAAAATTACAAGTATCATTGAACAATGCTCAGACACAACTCAAGATGGAGAAGATATCATCCTTCGCAAAAGACAACATAATCAAATCTTTGGAGGTGTTGGTCCTCAAGATCGGCTATGACCCCTCTAACATCAAAGCTGTAGAGGAGATGATGAAGAAGAAGAATGCATACATCGTCTCTTTAAGGAAACCACTGAAACTCCTGCCCACAGAAGACTCACAGGCGAAGGAGATAGCAGAGAAAGAAGGCGAGAAGGATGAAATGCTTACGTTTCTCATGGAGCAGAACGCACAGCTCAAAGAAATGGAAACTAACATGGAAACATTATTAAAAGAGAAGGAGCAGATGAAGCCAATGGAATTCATTCCATTGAGTGCCATCCCAATTTCAGGAGCAAGCACAGCAGCAGTGACAACAATCCCATCTGCAACTCCAGTGACATCACAAGAAGGGACAACCGACCTCGCCAAATCCATGGAAAAGATGAACCTGCAAGAGATAGAAGTCAGCAGGCTTAAGAAGGAAGTTGAGAACCTCTAGGAACTCAAAGCTTCTTTCCAGACAAGTCTCTCCAAGGAAAATCAGGTAACTGAGCAGCTCAAGAAGGAGCTACAACAGCTCCAAAAGCAAACAGTGGCAGGGAAGACTTTGGCTAAGGTCAAAGAGAATGTATGGACAGACATCACAAAGTCCATAAATGAGATATGGCCCATGATCCAAATTATGTTTGAGAAGAATGAGTTGGTCCAGAGGAGAAAACAGGCCATTGATAAAATCAGAGTAGAATTGGGAGATAGACCAACTCAGGCAAATGATATCATCAAATTCCTCAATTCTAAGACCAGAGAAGAACTAGAAGAGCTGAAGATAGAAGACAGAACAGAGACTATCCTTGAGGTCAAAAGAGTTTTAACCAAAAGAGGTTTAATGCTTCAACTGGAAGAAAAGGTTCAGATCATGGGCCAGGGGGTACAAAGGTTCTTCAGCAAGATCGAGGCTCTCCAGAAGAAAGGTCTCCCCAGTCTGAAGGTCATTAATGATAAACTGATGACACTCCCAGATTATAAAAAGAGACTGTCTAAAGTGTCTAAGGACAGTTCAAAGATTGTTGGCATACAAGGGAGCATCACCAGCAAAGAATTCCTGGACGCTCTTCAGTTGGACATCAGTATCCAACATGAGATTCGATACATATTCCTCACTAAGCCCACATTCGCCAAGTATACGGAAATGGAAGAAGTGTATCGGAGATTTCTCAAAGTCACTGTGCCTAGTCATCTCAGATGGGAGGAACTCTGCGATCTGCTCGATTAGCAGATGAGTTGTCCAAGTCCAGTCACCTATCTAGTCAGATGAGGTCATGCAAAGGCTTCATCAACGGTCTACCTAGAAATTCCGCGTGCAATTGCACCAAGTCATCAAGCAGTTTGATTAGTTAAATTAGTTAGGCTAAAAATAGAATTATCATGTCCTGATCAGTTATGACAGGAACGTTTGTAATTTAAGTTATAAATACTTCACCTTTCGAAGTATTGGGGGTTGTTGATATTCACACCCTGACGCTATCAGACTGTACCATTTTTATGAGATCTGCCATTGATAAAAAGGAGGCACTTTTACAGGATTCTTGCGTGTATTCACTGGTGATGTTTATTCTCTAAGTTAAATGTTTTTCTTTCTTTGTGATCATATCTTTTTCTGAAACTAATCTTTAAGAGTAAAGTATGTTGCAGGATTTATCTTTGATACCCTATTTCCGACTCTAAAATCTTTAAATGTTTATCTTCTGATGTTTTTGATTAAGAAATTCTTTACTGCTTCTTAGTTGAATTTATCTTTCTCATCTTTTCTTCTGTCCATCATTTAAGCTACTAAAAGATCCAGTGAGTATATTATCTTGCCCTGTGAAAGTCTTCTTTTCTCGTTTATGGTTGTATTTCGTATTTAATTAAATACAGACCCCATAGCCCAATGGAGGTGTAGACTGTCTCAACCAATTAAAAAACACTTTGACAACAAAACCTACAGATTTTTTTACCTATCCTAATATCTAAATTGAAAACATAGCTAAATCATATAGAGAGATCCCTCTCTGAAGCTGGAAGGGCTAGATCCCATCTTTAAAAGTGGTTGGATAAAGTTACCTTCGTAGATTTCTTCTGTTTCAACCTCTAGGAAATTTACCATGTGCTAACATAATGGCGACTCCACTCGGGACGAACTAAAAATTGATAATTTCATGTTTTCTTTCCCCTAAAAAGAAAGTTTGAATTTGAGAAGAAAGTAATGTTTAGAGGTTGATTAACTCTGTACATATTATTTTCAGACTCATAAAATTAAAAAATATATATCTAAAAAACCAAAAAGAGTTCTAGCTTCCAAGAATGTTCATACTCGATCTAAACCAAACCCAGAACCCGCGTTAGTGGTATATAACCCTGAACAGTTGCTTAGGCGAAAGACCTTAGCTCTCGGTTCAGTGAGTCATATTCCCCTTCATAAGTTTCCTTCCTTTTCCGAGAAGCCGACTACCTCCCAAAACCTTGACCTCGATACCTTTCCACAATGAAGTCTAGTTAGAACACAGTCTAACAACTTTGTGACTGAAATCATCTTTGACCCAACTGTTCTGCAACCCCGAACTCCCGAAGTTCTGTCTCCCACGACTAAACCACAGATCACTCTCTCAGTACTATCCAGTCCCTCTTCGTCCTCGTCTTCAGCCGCTACCTCACTGACCATCTAGGTTGCTGCCCCACCTCCTCCACCTATCATGGCAGCTCGATATGCTCCCTTAGTGTTGGTTGTGCCACTACATGCAATGCCCCAAGACTATCAAACTAGACTTCCACAGTTCGATGCAACAGGACCTTTAAACACCCAACAACATGTTGACAAAATGAATGACTATTTGGACCTGCAAGAAGTTGATGAGGTTGACGTTCAAATGCGACTGTTTTCTCAAAGTTTGACAGGTGACATCAAGAAATGGTACAAAGCTTTACTTGCCGCCTCAATCCCTGACCTTGTCGCTTTTCAAAGAAGTTTTCTTGACAGATGGGAGGTGAAGAAAAGCCTTCTCCAAATATTGTCAGAATACGAGAGTATAAAAAGAAATCAAGGTGAGACGGTACAAGATTACTACACCCTTTTTAATAACTTGTACAATGCAATTCCAGAGGAAATAAAACCTCCACAAGGCCTGGCGTTGATAAAATTCCCTGATGGTTTTGATGCCAATATGTCATACCAATTAAGAGAAAGAAATTATACCACCTTGGCTGACATGCAGAGAAGTGATATAAGTGTGGAGGCCAATCTATTGGCAAAAAGGGCACGTCAAAGGTCAGAAAGGAGAGTCACAATTAAAGAAGAACCTTCCACGTCGACCACAGATTCCAAATTGGATTCTTTGACCATAGCAGTGGAAATAATGATGGAAAGACTTACTGTGTCAGACAAAAATCCTCCAAGAGAAAACCCACCTGCTCCCCAGGTTCGGAACCCTAACTTTAGGATAAACCTTCCTCAGATCAAACAAAGAGATCCTAGGGATCAAAGAGAACAGAGGGGCCTAGATCAGCAGATTAGACCTCCCCTGCAAGAAAACTATGCTAATGAAGGGGGGGAAGTGATTGAGGAATTGGAGGACACTCACATCAACCTCATGGGCATTCACGACAATGAAGCTATTTTCCTTACCCAAGAAGAGAAGGAACTATTTATTCTCAATCAAACAAAAGTAAGTGAAGAAGATGAAGATATAGAACAACAGGCCTTTGAAAATACTATTTTGGAGGTACACCGTCAGTACAATTTGCGGAGTAAGAAGACTGAAGGGAATTCCCCATAAAAGACAACTGAAACACAAAACATAGTCGATACCGAGAAGACTCCTGAGAATACTACTGCCGAGAAGACTCCTGAGAAGACTACTGTTGAGAAGACTTCTGAGAAGAATAATGTCGATGCTCTCGTGAAGAAAAAAATCACCATTCTGAAAAGGCCATCACAGCCTGAGGTTTCACCTATTAATCCACCCAGTACTTATGGGAAGAAGAATATGGTGGACCAACCATAATTGATGGGCCAAGGCAGAGCTCCTACACCGTTTAGCCTGGAGGGGGAATTGGCCAAAATAAAAATTCCCATCCCACTTACAGAGTTGACGAACAGAGGCGGTTATCGTTCACAGGTGATTAAAGGACTGACCATTGAACCTGACATAGGAACAAAGGTCTTAACCATTGGATCAGCAAGTCATTTAGACACTGTGAACCTTACTGATGATAGACCCGAGCTTCTTTTCGGACCTGAAGTAGATGGTCGAGACGATACTGGGGAGGTCACTCCTTTTTACATTAGTCTGAACATACACAACTTGATCTTGCATAAAGCTATGCTGGATTCGGGTGCCTCCCATAATCTGATGCCTAAAGTAGTAATGGAAAAACTGGGACTGGAGGTCACTAGACCATACAAAGATTTACACTCATTCGACTCGAATAAATTTAAATGTATTGGTTTGATCAAGGACCTATGCATTACCTTAGTTTAGATTCCTACGAAGAGCATGCTAATGGATGTGGTGGTTGCAGACATCCCACCAAAGTATGGAATGTTGCTATCTCGATCATGGGGTTGAAGTTGAAAGGAACCCTGCAGCTGGATATGTCTTATGCCACTATCCCAGTGTTTGGGCAATTGAGGAGGTTGTACAGAGAAACATTGATGAAGTACATGGTCAGTAGCCAAGAGAAACCGCACAATTACCCCCTTTACTCTGCGCATTCTGATTTAGATTCGTTTATCTTGTACAACGATGGTGACATGGGAGAGAAAGATACTCAGCTGGCGGAAGATCCTTCTAGCCAGGACGAAGGCCAAGAAAGCATTGAGGTAGCAAAGATGAAGAACGTAATAACTAAAGAGTTACCTGCTGATTTCTGAAGCATGGACTTTGATGGAGTAGTGAGTAAAGAAGGAGCTGGAGCAGAAGTATGGTTTCACAATCAAAGAAAAAGGTACTCAGAAAATCATTCTTACAAATTAAATCTCCAGTGCACTAATAATGTTGCCGAGTATGAAGCCTTGATGTTCGGTCTGAAGCTTTTGAAAAAGGTTGGTGCTAAACAGATTATGGTAAGAGGTGATTCTGAGTTGATAATCAAGTAAATTAAGGGTGAGTATGCTGCAAAACACCCACATCTTAGAGCTTATAGGAATGTTGTTCTTGATGCCTTGAGGTGTTTTACTGAAGTTGACTTGCAGGTAATGCCGAGGGGACAGAATATTCTGGCAGACGGATTGGCCACCTCAGTAGCCACCTGTAAGATTCCTTTCCGCCCGACTCATCCATATACTGTCGAGGTGAAATGTAGACCAACCGTTCCAGACAATATTAGGTACTGGCAGTTGTTCGGTAATGATGATCAAATTGAAGACTTTCTGCAATGTAAAAATGATTTTGAATGTACAAATATAGATTTAGAGAACAAAGATGAAAATGTAAATAGTTCTGATTTTGAAATTGATAGTGTAAATATCGTAGATTTAGGAGAATTAGGCAAGGACGAATTTGATCCTGACGTTTTACAGTTGAAAAGCAATGTTTTACCTAGAGGCCTAGTTCCTTTAGAGGACTTGTTCGATCCTAACGATGTGGCCAAGAAACCAAAAATCGAAGCCCATGGACATGATGTAGAAGACTGTAATATAGGGACTGAAGAGAAACCTAGGATGGTCAAACTGTCTAAATCATTACCCCCAGAGTAAAAACTCAAATACATTGAGGTGTTCAAAGAATTTTCGGATGTCCTTGCCTGGGGCTATGAATATTTGAAAGCCTATGATACCAGCATCATACAACACAGGATTCCAATAAAAGAAGACCAAAAACCATTTAGGCAGAAACTTAGGAGGATAAATCCCAAGTTGCTCCCTCTGATAGAAAAGGAAATCAAGAAAATGTACGATGCCATAATCATAGTTCCATTACGTTTTTCCAAGTGGGTCTCTAATCTGGTCCCTACATGTAAGAAAACTGGGGAAGTCAGACTCTGCATAAATGTTCAAAATCTAAATAAGGTGTCCCTAAAGGATAATTACCCCTTGCTGAAAATGGACCATATCCTGCAAAGGGTGGTCGGTTCCAGTCGAATTTCTCTGCTGGATGGTTTCTTGGGTTACAATCAGGTCTTAGTTCACTCGGATGATCAAGACAAAATCGCTTTCACCACACCATGGGGCACTTTCATGTATGTGAAAATACCTTTTGGTCTGATGAACACAGGAGCCACATTCCAGAGGGCGATGGATATCTCCTTCGTGGAAGAATCAGGCAAGTTTATTGTCGTTTATCTAGATGACATGACAATGTTTTCCCAATCTGAGGACGAACACCTAAGACACCTCAGACGAGTCTTCAAGAAATGTAGAAGGTTTGGGATTTCTTTAAATCCTAAGAAGAGTCTTTTTGGGTTAGAAGAAGGAAAACTGCTGGGACATATCATCTCAAAGGAAGGAATCAAAATAGACCCCAGTAGAATAGAGGCCATACTAAAATTAGAACACCCAAGAAACCTCAAAGAATTAGAGTCTTTTATTTGAAGAATTAACTTTCTGTGAAGATTCATTCCGAATCTGGAAAAACTCCTCAGAAACATTACAAACATGCTTAGAAAGGACGTAAAAATAAAATGGGACTCTGAATCCAGACAATCTTTCGAACAAGTCAAACGAGCACTCACAGAAGCCCCTGTTTCGATCAGTCCGAATTTTACTAAGGATTTCTATCTCTTTTCTTTCGCCTCTGAGCATACTATAGCAGCGGTGCTACTGCAGAAGAACAACGAAGGGTATGAACAACCCATAGCTTTCTTTAGCAAAGCGTTAAGGGATGCTGCTCTGAATTACCAGATAATGGAGAAACAAGCTTTTTCTTTGGTAAAATCCATAAAAGACTTTAGGGTCTACATTCTCCATTCCCACACCATAGCTTATGTTCTGAACATGGTAGTAAAGGACATCTTGACATAGGACAATCCAGATGGAAGAAGTGGAAAATGGATTGTTTTCATTTTAGAATACGATATAGAGATTAAGCCCACGAAACTAATCAAAGGTCAAGGCCTTGCTAAATTAATGGTTGAATCTAACTTCCATGCTCTTGACATTAATTTTCTAGATGTGGTAGATGAACAGGGCGAGATGGTGACTCCAAGCGTAAGAGAGGTATTTCTAAACTCTCCATGGTACACAGACCTTATTTTCATTTTGCAAAATTTACAAGCTCCCCTTGGTTTGACTAAGACTAAAGCTAGATTTTTGAAGTTGAAAGCTTTGAAATTTTGTATTCTAGAAGGAAATTTGCATTGGAAAGATCTTGCAGGCATTCTATTAAATTGTTTACTGAAAGATGAAGCTGATAAAGTGTTACAATAGTTTCATACAAGAGAATGTGGTGGCCATTTGAACTGGAAGGTCACAGCCAACAAAATACTCAGAGCTGGATTTTATTGGCCCACCCTGTTCGTCGATGTGCATCAGAAGGTAGCAGCATGTCACCAGTGTCAACTGTTTGAAGGCAAAAGGAAACTCCTTCCTCTACCTCTGAAACCTATCTTAGTTGAGGCCCCTTTCCAGCAATGGGGGCTCGACTTCATTGGAGAAATACACCCACCTTCTTCAGGTCAACACAGGTGGATTCTTACTGCCACCGATTATTTTACCAAATGGATCGAGGCAATACCAAGCAGGCAAACCACTGACTCTGTTATTATCAAATTCCTTGAAAATAATATTTTGTCTCGTTTTGGTTGTCCTAGAAACATTATAACTGACAATGCAACTGCCTTTCAGTCGATGAAACTCATAGATTTTTGCAACCAGTATCACATTGGTTTGGGGCATTCCACAGCCTACTACCCTCAAGGGAATGGGTTGGCGGAATCTTCAAACAAAACTTTTTTAAATATCAAGAAGAAAACATTGCAGGAAAACAAGAAATCATGGCACAATAAGTTGGTGTTTGCTTTATGGGCTGACAGGCTGACCACCAAAAGGTCAATTGGTATGTCGTCATACCAGCTGGTCTATGGTACAGAGGCAATTTTCCCCACTTCTTTAGGATTCCCTGTCATGAAGTTGCTTCAAGAGGTACAAGCTGAGCCAAATGAATCACAGAGAAAGATCAACCAGATGATCCATTTGCAGCAGAATAGAGAAGAGGTTTTCAACAAGACTCAGGTAGTCCAAGGAAACATCAAGAAGATCTTTGACAAATGAACCAAGGAAGATAATTTTGAGTTAGGAAATTTGGTGCTGAAATGGAACGCCAGAAATGAAGACAAGGGAAAGCATGAAAAATTTGACAATCTGTGGACATGTCCGTACATGATCCAAGCTTTCAGGGGAAACAATGCTTTTTTGCTAAACAACGTTGATGGGTTAGATCTGCTAGGAGCACCTATGAATGGCAGAATGCTGAAACATTATGTCCCACCTCAGTAGAGATCCGAGTTTTCATTCTCCACTGTATATACCATCTCTATTTTTATGTTTCACTTGCATTTTCTGAGTGAGGAACATTAGTCAGATGGTTGAAGCCCAAAGAGAAGGCCCTAAGATGTTGACCATTGTTTTTCCAATTTTTAAGAATAAAACCAACGAAGGCTGCTAGGCAAAAATTGTCAGAACTACAGGAACCAGGATTCACAGGGAAAGTACCATGCCCAGGTGGAGCCATTGTTATCACCCCATAAGTTATGGGAATCAACTGGTGACTGGGATATTATGTGTCTCTAGTATTTTTGTTGACAAATGAGTTTTCATTCTGCAAATAATTTGAAAAGAAAAAAGAAAAGAAAAAAAAAAGAAAAAGAAAAAAGAAAAGAAAAAGAAAAAGAAAAAAAGAAAAAGAAAAGAAAGAAGAAGAAAAAGAAAAGAGGGCATAAAACAATTGAAATAAAAGCCCCATGCAATAATAGTAACTTGGCCATACCTTTCAAGCATGGCCAAGTTCTTTTTAAATTTGATGTTGATAGGGTAGTGAATGATTTGGCTAAACAGTTTAATCTTAGCCGAAGTGTCTAGGTTAGATTAGTGAATAAATCTGGCCAGACTGTCTAATCTTGGTCAGATAGCCCTAGGGTAGAGTAATTTCTTAACCCAACAGTTTAATCTGGGTTAACTGTCATAGGAAGATAGGTTAGCATGTAGGTTAGTTGCTTCATTGTTTCACTCCAATAAAACTAGCTTAATGTAAAATGTTGCACCATGTCTCAAATGACTAAAAGATTGTTTGGTCGAAGCCCCTTGGTGGTGTCTATGTAAGAAATTTGGGAAAAACCCATAAAAACACTTTTATCCTAAGTTTCCTAGCATATGCGTGCTCCATGCCCCAGTTTATGCCTCCTGCACATTTCGACGGTGTTGATCACGATGCCCAAATCTACGGTGCTCAGAGAATTTCGAACCCCCACGACCATTCTACTTTTAACCGCGGCGGGGGGGTCCGGAATCGGTAATAAGACTTGTGCACATCTGGACAGCCTAGAGATGAGCACTCAAATCAATGATCCAGATTGGATTCCGGACCCCCTCGTCCGTTCTGCCTTTAATGGAAGGGGGGGTCAGGAATGAGTGATAAACGACGCGCTAAGATCTGCGGCCAGGAAACGGGCGCGTAGATTAGTGGCTCTAATTGGATTTTGGACCCCCCCTAATGATCTGTTTTTAACCAAGGAGGGGGGTCCGGAATGGTTATTCTCCTCTGGCAGGCCCCTTGTCATACGTGGCGTCAGTCTATTTTCCCCGAAGTCCCATCAACCATCTTCTATATGACAGCCCCCGTCACTTATGGACGTCATCTCCCACTTCTTCCACTTGTTCCCAAGCTATGTCCCATCCCATAACTATTGTCAGTCCCTGTTGTCAGTCTCTTACCCTTTCACTCATGACCAGCCCCTTATTGCGACTTTTACCCCCAATCCCTAGCAGCCACATCACCCATTCGTATTTTTCAGCCACCGTCACCTGCCATTTCACCCCCAAGTGGCCCGTTGTACATTTATTACAGGATAACACACCCGTTATCATGTTGACCTGTCTCCCACTCTCAACTGACCCTAGTTTTAAATAAAACTATCGTTATTCCCTCTACATTCATTATTCTCACATCGCACCAGAAAATTACCTCTTACTCCTCCATTGCATTTCTGTCACCCTCGTCCATAGTCAGTCGTCGACCCCACTAACTTCTTGTTTATTGTAGGTACTATTGCCGAGATGGCGCCAAATCCAAGACAAGTAGAAGGAGAGGAGAATCCTTTTCTCCCGCCTCTTGTCGACCTGGAAAAAATACCATTGGTTGACAAAGACAGATTGATCGCTGATACCAAGTGTGATTTCGATTTTTCATACCTCCAATCATGGCTCCGGGAGGTTTTCCTGGACCAGAGTGATGAAATTGGACTCTGGGAGTCCAATTTGCCCCTTTATCTTTTTCCCCAGATACACCATTTTCTCAAGTTCACACTTAAATGCCAAGCTCACTATATTCCTGATCAGAGAGACATCAGATCCTCATCTGGAGACACCCTGTTCCTCATCACTCTCGAAGACATAGACCAAATGATGCAAATTCCCTGTGCTGATTCTACGGCTCCTCTTTTTATTCCCCCCTCTGCTTAATTCCCTTCCACAAACCCCCCTTACCCGTCGTCCATGTTCTCCACCAAAGGAAACCAAGTCATCTCCTCCCTTTGTGCTCTGTTAGGGTACTATTCTGACCAGTGGGTAGATGAGCCCATTCTGGGTTTTCTATCCATTTTCTCCACTGATGAAAATCCCACCACACAATTTTATTTCAGCACCTTCTTGGCC
Organism: Picea engelmannii; assembly: GCA_009831015.1. Lineage (NCBI taxonomy): Eukaryota > Viridiplantae > Streptophyta > Pinopsida > Pinales > Pinaceae > Picea > Picea engelmannii. Next base: position 556,801 of record ML778807.1, on the reverse strand, counting down.
GACAATATTCATGAACAGTTCGTGAATTTTGGCACAAAAGGCATGTTCAGATATTCGTCTATACTAGCCTACATGTTTGTTTTCTATCAAGCAGATAAATTTAGTTTTTCCATGCAGAAAATGGACGCAGATAGAAGGCCTCAGCCAGTCACAGCATGGACCTCTTTGTTGAAGCATAACTCTACAAAATACAGCTTCAAAGCATTCATCGATATGTTTTACGACCCGGTGGTAAGCATGTTGAGCGGTAGGCCCGAGCCTAGAATAAACGATGAACTACAGAGAATTCTTCATTTCTCAGACAACTTAAAGACCAGAGATTGGTACCTGTATCAAAACCACACCGAGATCAGAGTATTTGGATGTGACTTGGTGCCCTACAAGCTGCCCAAATATTTTCCGGTAAGAATCTTTTCTTTAGAGTATATAAGACAAATCATGAATTCAGATGACATCCATTTTGTATCCTTGAAGAAAAAGCAGCAGCTTAGAATCAAGGGTCAGATTGGCTCTTTCATCTGCAACAGTCCAGGCACCGGGGAAGAAGTTGACAGAATGTTGAAAGAAATGAATTTCTTTATGAGTTTCCCATGGCACTATGATCCATACAGGATCATCTCAGAAATGCGGGTGAAGAACAAAAATATCCCGTACGTTCACGAAGCTAAGCCCGAGATTGAGAAATTTGCAAATCAAACTGTGTGGGTTCCTGACACCTTGGTTGAAGTGGAACAGCAGGTTCCCCTGACCACTGTGCCACCAACTTCCATGCGACAGGTCCCTAAGGAAAAAAGGCCTTGACAAGAGTCATCCCTGCCTATCACGGAGGTATCGTCTGAAGAGTTCCAGTTGCACACTAAGAGGCCCAAGACAACCACAATTCCCGGTCCAACTGGAGAAATAGAAGTCCCTCCTACAACAGTGGTCAATTCTATCATTCCACCTTTAGGCTCAACCCTATATCAAGGCATCACCCCAGCAGTGCTAAAGAAATCCTCAATCTCCCCCCTGGACACTCAGCCAAGCAAGACTGAGCCAAAGTTGAGGATCTTCGAGAAGTACGAGATGATTAAGAAAAATAATCAAACCCTTACCAACAGTACTTACGCTCAATTTTGAAAGCAGACTTCGACTGCACAGCATAGGCTGTTGTCTGCATTTGACACAGAAAAGGGCAGGATGCACATGGATTTCCTTCAGGCGTAGGTACCAGACCCCAAAGTGATCACAGACTACAAGAGGGCCACCTTCGAATTCCAGACGAAGGACGTGCACTCAGCGGATCAGATGGATCTGCACAAATAGATAGGGGAGATGGTGTTCCATACGTTGGCACATGCTTCAGCTTCTGTAGCAAAATTACAAGTATCATTGAACAATGCTCAGACACAACTCGAGCTGGAGAAGATATCATCCTTCACAAAAGACAATAGAATCAAATCTTTGGAGGAGCTGGTCCTCAAGATCGGCTATGACCCCTCCAACGTCAAATTTGTAGAGGAGATGATAAAGAAGAAGAATGCAGACATTGCCACTTTAAGGAAACAACTGAAAATCCCACCCACAAAAGACTCACAGGCGAAGGAGATAGCAGAGAAAGAAGGTGAGAAGGATGAAATGCTTAAGCTGCTCATGGAGCAGAACACACAGCTCAAAGAAATGGAAGCTGAGATGGAAAGATTATTAAAAGAGAAGGAGCACATGAAGAAAATGGAAGTCATTCCATTGACTACCATCCCAATTTCAGGAGAAAGCACAGCAGCAGTGACAACAATCCCATCTGCAACTCTAGTGACATCACAAGAAGGGACAACTGACCTCGCCAAATCCATGCAAAAGATGAACCTGCAAGAGATAGAAATCAGCAGGCTTAAGAAGGAAGTTGAGAACCTCCAAGAACTTAAAGCTTCTATCCAGACCAGTCTCTCCAAGGAAGATCATGTAACTGAGAAGCTCAGGAAGGAGCTACAACAGCTCTAAAAGAAAATAGTGGCAGGGAAGACTTTGGCTGAGGTCAAAGAGAATGTATGGACATACATAACAAAGTCCATAAATGAGATATGGCCCATGATCCAAATTATGTTTGAGCAGAATGAGTTGGTCCAGAGGAGCAAACAGGCCATTGATAAAATCAGAGTAGAATTGGGAGATAGACCAACTCAGGCAAATGATATCATCAAATTCCTCAATTCTAAGACCAGAGAAGAACTAGAAGAGCTAAAGATAGAAGACAAAATAAAGACTATCCTTGAGGTCAAAAATGTTTTGACCAAAAGAGGTTTAATGCTTCAACTAGAAGAAAAGGTTCAGATCATGGACCAGGGGGTACAAAGGTTCTTCAGCAAGATCGAGGCTCTCCAGAAGAAAGGTCTCTCCAGTCTGAAGGTCATTAATGATAAACTGATGACACTCCCAGATTATAAAAAGAGACTGTCTGAAGTGTCTAAGGACAGTTCAAAGTTTGTTGGCATACAAGGGAGAATCACCGGAAAAGCATTCCTAGATGCTCTTCAGTTGGACATCAATATCCAACATGAGATTCGATACATATTCCTCACTAAGCCCATATTCGCCAAGTATACGGAAATGGACGAAGTGTATCGGAGATTGCTCAAAGTCACTGTGCCTAGTCATCTCAGATGGGAGGAACTCTACGATCTGCTCGATTAGCAGATGAGATGTCCAATCCCAGTCACCTATCCAGTCAGATGAGGTCGTGCAAAAGCTTCATCAACGGTCTACCCAGAAATTCTGCGTGCAATTGCACCAAGTCATCAAGTAGTTTGTTTAGTTAAATTAGTTAGGCTAAAAATAGAATTAGCACGTCCTAATCAGTTATGATAGGATCGTTTGTAATTTAAGTTATAAATACTTCACCTTTTGAAGTATTGGGGGTTGTTGATCTTCACACCCCGACGCTATCAGACTATACCATTTTTATGAGATTTTCCATTAATAAAAAGGAGGCACTTTTACAGGATTCTTGCGTGTATTCACTGGTGATGTTTATTCCCTAAGTTAAATGTTTTTCTTGCTTTGTGATCATATTGTTTTCTGAAACTAATCTTTAAGAGTAATGTATGTTGTAGGATTTATCTTTGATACCCTGTTTCCAACTCTAAAAGCTTTAAATGTTTATCTTCTGATGTTTTCAATTAAGAAATTCTTAACTTCTTCTTAGTTGAATTTATCTTTCTCATCTTTTCTTCTGTCCATCCTTTAAGCTACTAAAAGATCCAGTGAGTATATTATCTTGCCCTATGAAAGTCTTGTTTTCTCGTTTCTGGTTGTATTTCATATTTAATTAAATATAGACCCCATAGCCCAATGGAGGTGTAGACTATCTCAACCGATTAAAAAACACTTTGACAACAAAACCTACAGATTTCCTTACCTAGCCTAATATCTAAATTGAAAACATAGCTAAATCATATAGAGAGATCCCTCTCTGAAGTTGGAAGGGCTAGATCCCAGCTTTAAAAGTGGTTGGATAAAGTTACCTTTGTAGATTTCTTCTGTTTCAACCTCTAGGAAATTTACCAAGTGCTAACATAATGGCGACTCCACTAGGGACGAACTAAAAATTGATAATTTCATGTTTTCTTTCCCCTAGAAAGAAAGTTTGAACTTGAGAAGAAAGTAATGTTTAGAGGTTGATTAACTCTGTACATATTATTTTCAGACTCGCAAAATTAAAAAATATATATCTAAAAAACCAAAAAGAGTTTTGGCTTCCAAGAAAGTTCATACTCAATCTCATCCAAACCCAGAACCCACGTTAGTGGTAGATAACCCCGAACAGTTGCTCAGGCGAAATACCTTAGCTCCCTGTTCAGTGAGTCATATTCCCCTTCATAAGTCTCCTTCCTTTTCCGAGAAGTCGGCTACCTCCCAAAACCTTGACCTCGATACCTTTCCACAACGATGTCTAGTTAGAACACGGTCAGACAGGTTTGTGACTGAAATCATCTTTGACCCAACTGTTCTGCAACCCCAAACTCCCGAAGTTTTGTCTCCCACAACTAAACCACAGATCACTCTCTCAGTACTATCCAGTCCCTCTTTGTCCTCGTCTTCAGCCGCTACCTCGCCAACCATCCAGGTTGTCTCCCCACCTCATCCACCTATTATGGAATCTCGATATGCTCCCTTGGTGTTGGTTGCGCCACTACATGCAATGCCCCAAGACTATCAAACTAGACTTCCACAGTTCGATGCAACAGTACCTTTAAACTCCCAACAACATGTTGACAGAATGAATGACTATTTTGACCTGCAAGAATTTGATGAGGCTGACATTCAAATGCGACTGTTTGCCGAAAGTTTGACAGGTGATGTCAAGAAATGGTACAAAGCTTTACCTGCCGCCTCAATCCCTGACCTTGTCGTTTTTCAAAGGAGTTTTCTTGACAGATGGGAGGTAAAGAAAACCCCTCTCCAGATATTGTTAGAATACAAGAATATAAACATAAATCAAGGTGAGACGGTATAGGATTACTGCACCCATTTTAATAACCCGTACAATGCAATTCCATCTGAAATCAAACCTCCACAGGGCCTGGCATTGATAAAATTCCCTGATGCTTTTGATGCAGATATGTCATACCAATTAAGAGAAAGAAATTCTACCACCTTGGCTGACATGCAGAGAAGCACTATAAGTGTGGAGGCGAATCTATTGGCAAAAAGGGCATGTCAAAGGTCAGAAAAGAGAGTCACAATTAAAGAAGAACCTTCCACGTCGACCACAGATTCCAAATTGGATTCTTTGACCAGAGTAGTGGAAATAATGATGGAAAGACCTACTGTGTCAGATAGAAATACTCCAAGAGAAAACCCACCTGCTCCCCAGGTTTGGAACCCTAACTTTAGGAGAAACCCTCCTTAGATCAGACAGTGAGATCCTAGGGATCAAAGAGAACAGAGGGGCCCAGATCAGTAGATTAGACCTCCCCTGCAAGAAAACTATGTTGATGAAGGGGGGGAAGTGATTGAGGAATTGGAGGACACTGACATCAACCTCATGGGCATTCACGACAATGAAGCTATTTTCCTTACCCAAGAAGAGCAGAAACTCTTTCTTCTCAATCAAACAAAAGTAAGTGAAGAAGATCAAGATACAGAACAATAGGCCTTTGAAAATGCTATTTTGGAGGTACACCATCAGTACAATCTACGGAGTAAGAAGACTGAAGGAAATTCCTCATAAAAGACGACTGAAACACAGAAGGTAGTCGAGACCGAGAAGACTCCTGAGAATAATACTGCCGAGAAGACTCGTGAGAAGACTACTACTTAGAAGACTTCTGAGAAGAATAATGCCGACGCTCCCATGAATAAAAAACTCACCATTCTGAAAAGGCCATCACAGCCCGAGGTTTCACCTATTAATCCACCCAGTACTTCTGGGTAGAAGAATATGGTGGACCATCCAGAATTGATGGTCCAAGGCAGAGCTCCTACACCCTTTAGCCTGGAGGGGGAATTGGCCAAAATAAAAATTCCTATCCCACTTACAGAGTTGATGAACAAAGGCGGTTATCGTTCACAAGTGATTAAAGCACTGGCCATTGAACCTAACATAGGCACAAAGGCCTTAACCATTGGATCAACAAGTCATTCAGACACTTTGAACCTTACTGATGATAGAACCAAGCTTCTTTTCGGACCTGAAGTAGATGGTCGAGACGATACTGGGGAGGTCGCTCCTTTTTACATCAGTCTGAACATACACGACTTGATCTTGCATAACGCTATGATGGATTCGGGTGCCTCCCATAATCTGATGCCTAAAGCAGTAATGGAAAAACTGGGATTGGAGGTCACCAGACCATACAAAGATTTACACTCATTCGACTCCAATAAAGTTAAATGTATTGGTTTGATCAAGGACCTATGCATTACCTTAGTTCAGATTCCTGTGAAGAGCATGGTAATGGATGTGGTGGTTGCAGACATCCTGCCAAAGTATGGAATGTTCCTATCTCGGTCTTGGGGGGCGAAGTTGAAAGGAACTCTGCAGCTGGATATGTCTTATGCCACTATCCCAGTGTTTGGGCAATAGAGGAGGTTGTACAGAGAAACATTGATGAAGTACATGGTCAGTAGCCAAGAGAAAACGCACAATTATCCCCTTTACTCTGCGCATTCTGATTTAGATTCGTTTATCTTGTACAACGATGGTGACACGGGAGAGCAAGATACTCAGCTGGCAGAAGATACATCTAGCGAGGATGAAGGCCAAGAAAGCATTGAGGTAGCAAAGATGAAGAACGTAATAACTGAAGAGTTACCCGTTGATTTCTGGAGCTTGGAATTTGATGGAGCAGTGAGTAAAGAAGGAGTTGGAGCAGGAGTATGGTTGCATAATCACAGAAAAAGGTAATCAGAAAATCATTCTTACAAATTAAATTTCCAGTGCACTAACAATGTTGCCGAGTATGAAGCCTTGATGCTCGGTCTAAAGCTTTTGAAAAAGGTTGGTGCTAAACAGATTATGGTAAGAGGTGATTCTGAGTTGATAATCAAGCAAATTAAGGGTGAGTATGCTACGAAACACCCACGTCTTAGAGCTTATAGTAATGTTGTTCTTGACGCCTTGAGGTGCTTTACTGAAGTTGACTTGCAGGTAATGCTGAGGGGACAGAATATTCTGGCAGATGGATTGTCCACCTCAGTAGCCACCTGTAAGATTCCTTTCCACCCGACTCGTCCATATACTGTCGAGGTGAAATGTAGACCAACCGTTCCAGACAATATCAAGTACTGGCAGGTGTTAGGTAATGACGATCAAATTGAAGACTTTCTGCAGTGTAAAAATGATTTTGAATGTACAAATATAGAATTAGAGAACGAAGACAAAAATGTAAATAGTTCTGATTTTGAAATTGATAGTGTAAATACCGTAGATTCAGGAGAATTAGGCGAGGACGAATTAGATGCTGACGTTTTACAGTTGAAAAGCAATGTTTTACCTAGAGGCCTAGTTCCTTTAGAGGACTTGTTCAATTCTAACGAAGTGGCCAAGAAACCAAAAATCGAAGCCCATGGACAAGATGTAGAAGACTGTAATATAGGGACTGAAGAGAAACCTAGGATGGTCAAACTGTCTAAATCATTACCCCCAGAGAAAAAACTCAAATACATTGAGCTGTTCAAAGAATTTTTAGATGTCTTTGCCTGGGGCTATGAAGATTTGAAAGCCTATGATACCAGCATCATACAACACAGGATTCCAATAAAAGAAGACCAAAAACCATTTAGGTAGAAACATAGGAGGATAAATCCCAAGTTGCTCCCTCTGATAGAAAAGGAAATCAAGAAAATGTACGATGCCAAGATCATAGTTCCATTACGTTTTTCCAAGTGGGTCTCTAATCTAGTCCCTACACGTAAGAAAACCGGGGAAATCCGACTCTGCATAGATTTTTGAAATCTAAATAAGGTTTCCCTGAAGGATAATTACCCCTTGCTGAAAATGGATTATATCCTGCAAAGGGTGGTCGGGTCCAGTCGAATTTCTCTGTTGGACGGTTTCTCGGGTTATAATCAGGTCTTAGTTCACCCGGATGATCAAGACAAAACCGCTTTCACCACACCATGGGGCACTTTCATGTATGTGAAAATTCCTTTTGTTCTGATGAACATAGGAGCCACATTCCAGAGGGTGATGGATATCTCCTTCGTGGAAGAATCAGGCAAGTTTATTGTCGTTTATCTAGATGACGTGACAGTGTTTTCCCAATCTGATGACGAACACCTAAGACACCTCAGACGATTCTTAGAGAAATGTAAAAGGTTTGGGATTTCTTTAAATCCTAAGAAGAGTCTTTTTGGGTTAGAAGAAGGCAAACTGCTAGGACATATCATCTCAAAGGAAGGAATCAAAATAGACCCCAGCAGAATAGAGGCCATACTCAAATTACAACACCCAAGAAACCTCAAAGAATTACAGTCTTTTATCGGAAGAATTAACTTTCTGCGAAGATTCATTCCCAATCTGGAATAACTCCTCAGGAACATTACAAACATGCTTAGAAAGGACGTAAAAATAAAATGGGACTCTGAGTCCAGACAATCTTTCGAACAAGTCAAACGTGCACTCACAAAAGCCCCTGTTTTGATGAGTCTGGATTTTACTAAGGATTTCTATCTCTTTTCTTTCGCCTCTGAGCATACTATAGCAGCGGTGTTACTGTAGAAGAACAGCAGAGGGTATGAACAGCCCATAGCTTTTTTTAGCAAAGCGTTAAGGGATGCTGCTCTGAATTACCAGATAATGGAGAAACAAGCTTTTGCTTTGGTAAAAGACATAAAAGACTTTAGGGTCTACATTCTCCATTCCCACACCATAGCTTATGTTCCGAACGCAGTAGTAAAGGACATCTTGACACAGGAAAATCTGGATGGAAGAACGGGAAAATGGATTGTTGTCATTTTAGAATACGATATAGAGATTAAGCCCACAAAACTAATCAAAGGTCAAGGCCTTGCTAAATTAATGGTTGAATCTAACTTCCATGCTCTTGACATTAATTTTCTAGATGTGGTAGATGAACAGGGAGAGATGGCGACTCCAAGCGTAAGAGAGGTATTTCTAAACTCTCCATGGTACTCAGACTTTATTTTCGTTTTGCAAAATTTACAAGCTCCCCCTGGTTTGACTAAGACTAAAGCTAGATTTTTGAAGTTGAAAGCTTTGAAATTTTGTATTCTAGAAGGAAATTTGTATTGGAAAGATCCTGCAGGCATTTTGTTAAATTGTTTACTGAAAGATGAAGCTGATAAAGTGTTGCAAGAGTTTCATGCAGGAGAATGTGGTGGCCATTTGAACTGGAAGGTCACAACCAACAAAATACTCAAAGCTGGATTTTATTGGCCCACCTTGTTCGTCGATGTGCATCTGAAGGTAACATCATGTCACCAGTGTCAACTATTTGAAGGAAAAAGGAAACTCCTTCCTCTACCTCTGAAACCTATCTCAGTTGAGGCCCCTTTCCAACAATGGGGGCTCGACTTCATTGGAGAAATACACCCACCTTCTTCAGGTCAACGCAGGTGGATTCTTATTGCCACCGATTATTTTACCAAATGGATCGAGGCAATACCAAGCAAGCAAGCCACTGACTCTGTTATTATCGAATTCCTTGAAAATAATATTTTGTCTCGTTTTGGTTGTCGTAGAAAGATTATAACTGAAAATGCATCTGCCTTTCGGTCGAAGAAACTCAAAGATTTCTGCAACCAGTATCACATTGGTTTGGGGCATTCCATAGCCTACTACCCTCAAGGGAATGGGTTGGAGGAATCTTCAAACAAAACTTTGGTAAATATCATCAAGAAAACATTGCAGGAAAACAAGAAATCATGGAACAATAAGTTGGTGTTTGCTTTATGGGCTGACAGGCTAAACACCAAATAGTCAATTGGTATGTCACCATACCAGTTGGTCTATGGTACAAAGGTAGTTTCCCCACTTCTTTAGGAGTCCCTGTCATGAAGTTGCTTCAAGAGGTACAAGCTGAGCCAAATGACTCACAGAGAAGGATCAACCAGATGATCCATTTGCAGCAGACTAGATAAGAGGTTTTCAACAAGACTCAGGTAGTCCAAGGAAACATCAAGAAGATCTTTGAAAAATGAACCAAGGAAGATAATTTTGAGTTAGGAGATTTGGTGCTGAAATGGGACGCCGGAAATGAAGACAAGGAAAAGCATGGAAAATTTGACAATCTGTGGACAGGTCCATACATGATCCAAGCTTTCAGGGGAAACAATGATTTTTTGCTAAACAATGTTGATGGGTCAGATATGCCAGGAGCACCTGTGAATGGCAGAATGCTGAAACATTATGTCCCACCTCAGTAGAGATCCTAGTTTTCATTCTCCACTGTATATACCATCTCTATTTTTATGTTTCACTTGCATTTTCTGAGTGAGGAACATTAGTTAGATGGTTGAAGCCTGAAGAGAAGGCCCTAAGCTATTGACCATTGTTTTTCCAATTTTTAAGAATAAAACCAACGAAGGCTGCTAGGCAGAAATTGTTAGAACTACAAGAACCAGGAATCTTGGCACTTCACAGGGAAAGTACCATCCCTAGGTGGAGCTGTTGTTATCACCCCATAAGTTATGGAAATCAACTAGTGACTGGGATATTATCTGTCTCTAGTATTTTTGTTGACAAATGATTTTTCATTCTGCAAATAATTTGAAAAGAAA
>ML778807.1:517394-544779 GCA_009831015.1 Picea engelmannii | reverse complement strand
TTGTAGGTAGAATTGCTTACTTGTATTGTTACATTGTTATTATTTGCTTAATCACTAAAACCCTAGGGAGCCAACACACAAGTAGGTTGTGGCTTCATGTCCCCATGGTAAAAGCTTGATAGCCATTGATTAGAGAAGGTTTATCCTAGCCATAGCTACACTAGCCATCATCTTTTCTTGAGTTAGCTTTGAACATAAATTGAAGAAAGAAGGCGTCCTAGGCCTAATTTATTTTACACCTAGGGTTTGCTTCTAGGGTTTGAAAAGCCTTGTCCCCAAGCAACACTTTTCAGCCATAGATTTGTGTTTATTAGCTAGCCATTTTGCCAAAGAGTATTGAGGAAAGAGGGAGGAGCATGAGGCCTAGCTTTAGCTACACCAGAATGAGCCTCCTCCCCTTAGGGTTTTGATTTGGTGGCCCTGCCATAGTAGCACCATTAAACCTAACCTTCTAGTCCTTAGGTTTAAATCCTTCCAAGCCATTAGTCTTGCTCCATTTGACTCCATTTACCCAAGGCACTAGTCTAGAAGTACAACATTGAGCTTTTTGTGCTTAAACAACTCTTCAAAATTCTTCTTATTTGAAACCCTAACTAACCCTAGCGTCTAGACTAACCCTAGAAGATGATGACGTCTTGCCTCTTTTAAACTTGTGCTTGGACCAAAAGTTGCAGCTGACTCATCTCTCTGTAGCCATAGAGGTTTCAAGTATTTTCATTGGTTGATTTGTCAAAACGTCCACCTCTTTGACTAGCTAACCCTAACCCTAAAATAGCAACAATATAGGTGATGTCAAGCTTATTTAAACCCTTGTTTGGCATAAAACGTTTTGACATTTGTCACCTTGTTTAATAGACTTTGAGTTGTTTATTATTCTCATAAGCTTAGTTGACAAAACGTCCTTCTCATTGTCTCTAAATTTGACCTAGTACTAGGGCTGACGTCACCCTATTTCTACAATAGTGACGCAACAACAATATTTATATGAGCAGTTTTGCATTGTGATAGTACAAAGATTTGATTTTACACATTGAATGCCTATATCGCTTGTGTATTTATTGAAGAAGTGACATTAATATAAGATTTCATTGCAATCATTGACTTCGTCAATAATTACTCTCATTAATGCTCATATATACAAAAGATAGTCATTAATATTGTGAAGTACTAACCGCTGCAACACATTTTCTAGCTTTATTTGTCTTGTCTCGCAAACAGGTGCCATCCGGTGGAAGTTTTTCTCCTTGACTATTTCTTTGGGCAGTAATCTATGAAGGGAATCCTATATTTAACCTTTGAAGTCTTGAACCTTGACCCTTCTCCTTCAGAACCCCAGATTACTAGGGACATCTCCCTTGGGATTTTCCACCCTAAATAGAAAGAGCCCCCCATCGAGGTGACAGTGGGTGGGGAAGCTCTTGTTACGCCAGTTTGAAAACTTGACTCAAGCTATCTAAACCCTTCCTACAAACTGTGTGATAACAGGTAATAAGACTTGCACACATCTGGACAGCCCAGAGACGAGCACTCAAATCAATGATCCAAATTGGATTCCGGACCCCCCTATCCATTCTGCCTTTAATGGAAGGGGGGGGGTCCGGAATGAGTGATAAACATCGTGCTAAGATCTGCAGCCAGGAAACAGGCGCGTAGATCAACGACTCTAATTGGATTTCAGACCCCCCTTGATGATCTGCTTTTAACCAAGGAGGGGGGTCCAGAATGGTTATTCTCCTCTGGCGGGCCCCTTGTCATACGTGGCGTCAGTCTATTTTCCCCGAAGTCACGTCAACCATCTGCTGTCTGACAGCCCCCGTCACTTATGGATGTCATCTCCCACTTGTTCCACTTGTTCCCAAGTTATGTCCCATCCCATAACTACTGTCAGTCTCTTACCCTTTCACTCATGACCAGCCCCTTATTTCGACTTTTACCCCCAATCCCTAGCAGCCACATCACCCATTCGTATTTTTCAGCCAGCGTCACCTACCATTTCACCCCCAAGTGGCCCGTTCTACATTTATTACGGGATAACACACCTGTTATCATGATGACCTGTCTCCCACGCTCAACCAAGCCCAGTTTTAAATAAAACTACCGTTATTCCCTCTACATTCATTGTTCTCCCATCGCACCAAAAATTTACCTCTTACTCCTCCATTGCATTTCCATCGCCCTCGTCCACAATCAGTTGACCCCCACTAACTTCTTGTTTATTGCAGGTACTATTGCCGAGATGGCGCCAAAGCCAAGACAAGCAGAAGGAGAGGAGAATCCTTTTCTCCCGCCTCCTGTCGACCTGGACAAAATCCCATTGGTTGACAAAGACAGATTGATCGCTGATACCAAGTGTGATTTCGATTTTTCAGACTTCCAGTCATGGCTCCGGGAGGTTTTCCTGGACCAGAGTGATGAAATTGGAATCTAGGAGTCCAATTTGCCCCTTTATCTTTTTCCCCATATACACCATTTTCCCGAGTTCGCACTTAAATGCCAAGCTCACTATATTCCCGATCAAAGAGCCATCATATCCTCATCTGGAGACACCCTATTCCTCATCACTCCCGAAGACATAGACCAAATGATGCAAATTCCCCGTGCTGATTCTGCGGCTCCTTTCAACCTGGAAATCCTCACGGAGTTGTATTAGAAAATGAATTTTCCCTAGAGAGCTCAAATATTTGAGCTTTTCCTTCCCCCCTTCGCTCAATTCCCTTCCACAAACCCCCCTTACCCGTCATCCATGTTCTCCACCAAAGGAAACCAAGTCATCTCCTCCTTTGTGCTCTGTTAGGGTACTATTCTGACCAATGGGTAGATGAGCCCATTTTGGGTTTTCTATCCATTTTCTCCACTGATGAAAAGCCCACCACACAATTTGATTTCAGCACCTTCTTGGTCGACAATATTCACGAATAGTTTGTGAATTTTGGCATAGAAGGCATGTTCATATATTCGTCTATACTGACCTACATGTTTGTTTTCTATCAAGCAGATAAATTCAGTTTTTCCATGCATAAAATGGACACAGATAGAAGGCCTCAGCCAATCACAGCATGGACCTCTTTGTTGAAGCATAACTCCACAGAATACAGCTTCAAAGCATTCATCGATATGTTTTACCACCTGGTGGTAAGCATGTTGAGCAGCAGGCCCAAGCCTAGAATAAATGATAAAGTCCATAGAATTCTGCATCTCTCAGACAACTCAAAGACCGGAGATTGGTACCTGTATCAAAACCACACCGAGATCAGAGTATTCGGATGCGAGTTGGTTCCCTACAAGCTGCCCAAATATTTGCCGGTAAGAATCTTTGCTTTAGAGTATATAAGACAAATCATGAATTCAGATATCATCCAATTTGTATCCTTGAAGAAAAAGCAGTAGCTCAGAATCAAGGGGCAAATTGGCTCTTTCATCTGCAACAGCCGAGGCACCGGGGAAGAAGCTGACAGGATGTTGAAAGAAATGAAGTTCTTTATGAGTTTCCCATGGCACTATGATCCATACGGGATCCTCTCAGAAATGTGGGTGAAGAACAAAAATATCTCGTACGTTCACGAAGCTAAGCTTGAGATTGAGAAATTCGCAAATCAAACTGTGTGGGTGCCTGACACCTTTCTTGAAGTGGAACAACAGGTTCCCCCAACCACTATGCCACCAACTTCCACACCATAGGTCCCTAAGGAAAAATGGCCTCAACAAGATTCATCTCCGCCTATCACGGAGATATCGTCTGAAGAGTTCTAGTTGCACACTAAGAGGCCCAAGACAACCACAGTTCCCGGTCCAACCGGAGAAATAGAAGTCTCGCCTACCACAGTGGTCAAGTTTGTCATTCCACCTTTCGGCTCAACCCTATATCAAGGCATCACCCCAGCAGTGCCAAAGAAATCCTCAGGCTCCCCCCTGGACACTCAGCCGAGCAAGATTGGGCCCAAGTTGAACATCTTCGAGAAGTACGAGATGATTAAGAAAAAGAATCAAACCCTTACTAGTAGTACTTATGCTCAATTTCGGAAGCAGACTTTGACTGCGCAGCATAGGTTGTTGTCTGCATTTGACACAGAAAAGGGCAGGATGCACATGTCTTTCCTTCAGGTGTAGGTACCAGACCCCAAAGTGATCACAGACTACAAATTCCAGACGAAGGACATGCACCCATCAGATCAGATGGATCTGCAAAAACAGACAGGGGAGATGGTGTTCCATACGTTGGCACATGCTTCAGCTTCTACAGAAAAATTACAAGTATCATTGAAAAATGCTCAGACACAACTCAAGTTGGAGAAGATATCATCCTTCACAAAAGACAACAGAATCAAATCTTTGGAGGAGCTGGTCCTCAAGATCGGCTATGACCCCTCCAACATCAAAGCGGTAGAGGAGATGATAAATAAGAAGAATGCAGACATCGCCACTTTAATGAAACAACTGAAACTCCCACCCACAGAAGACTCACAGGTGAAGGAGATAGCAGAGAAAGAATGTGAGAAGGATGAAATGCTTAAGTTGCTCATGGAGCAGAACGCACAGCTCAAAGAAATGGAAGCTGAGATGGAAAGATTATTAAAAGAGAAGGAGCAGATGAAGCCAATGGAAGTCATTCCATTGAGTGCCATCCCAATTTTAGGAGCAAGCACAGCAGGAGTGACAGCAATCCCATCTGCAACTCCAGTGACATCACAAGAAGGGACAACTGACCTCGCCAAATCCATGGAAAAGATGAACCTGCAAGAGATAGAAATCAACAGGCTTAAGAAGGAAGTTGAGAACCTCCAGGAACTCAAAGCTTCTTTCCAGACCAGTCTCTCCAAGGAAAAGCAGGTAACCGAGCATCTCAGGAAGGAGCTACAACAGCTCCAAAAGCAAACAGTGGCAGGGAAGACTTTGGCTAAGGTCAAAGAGAATGTATGGACAGACATCACAAAGTCCATAAATGAGATATGGCCCATGATCCAAATTATGTTTGAGCAGAATGAGTTGGTCCAGAGGAGAAAACAGGCCACTGATAAAATCAGAGTAGAATTGGGAGATAGACCAACTCAGGCAAATGATATCATCAAATTCCTCGATTCTAAGACCAGAGAAGAACTAGAAGAGCTGAAGATAGAAGACAGAACAGAGACTATCCTTGAGGTCAAAAGAGTTTTGACCAAAAGAGGTTTAATGCGTCAAATGGAAGAAAAGGTTCAGATCATGGACCAGGGGGTACAAAGGTTCTGTAGCAAGATCGAGGCTCTCCAGAGGAAAGGTCTCCCTGGTCTGAAGGTCATTAATGATAAACTGATGACACTCCCAGATTATAAAAAGAGACTGTCTGAAGTGTCTAAGGACAGTTCAAAGTTTGTTGGCATACAAGGGGGCATCACCGGCAAAGCATTCCTGAATGCTCTTCAGTTGGACATTAGTATCCAACATGAGAGTCGATACATATAACTCACTAAGCCCACATTCGCCAAGTATACGGAAATGGACGAAGTGTATCAGAGATTGCTCAAAGTCACTGTGCCTAGTCATCTCAGATGGGAGGAAATCTACGATCTTCTCGATTAGCAGATGAGCTGTCCAAGTCCAG
The DNA here is from genome assembly GCA_009831015.1 of Picea engelmannii. Classification (NCBI taxonomy): domain Eukaryota; kingdom Viridiplantae; phylum Streptophyta; class Pinopsida; order Pinales; family Pinaceae; genus Picea; species Picea engelmannii. The sequence goes on along the minus strand of ML778807.1, from coordinate 539,201 downwards.
TCACCTATCCAGTCAGATGAGGTCGTGCAAAGGATTCATCAACGGTCTACCCAGAAATTCCGCGTGCAATTGCACCAAGTCATCAAGCAGTTTGATTAGTTAAATTAGTTAGGCTAAAAATAGAATTAGCACGTCCTGATCAGTTATGAAAGGAAAGTTTGTAATTTAATTTATAAATACTTCACCTTTCGAAGTATTGGGGGTTGTTGATCTTCACACCCTGACGCTATCAGACTGTACCATTTTTATGAGATCTGCCATTAATAAAAAGGAGGCACTTTTACAGGTTGCTTGCGTGTATTCATTGGTGATGTTTATTCTCTAAGTTAAATGTTTTTCTTTCTTTGTGATCATATTTTTTTCTGAAACTAATCTTTAAGAGTAACGTATGTTGCAGGATTTATCTTTGATACCCTGTTTCCGACTCTAAAATCTTTAAATGTTTATCTTCTGATGTTTTCGATTAAGAAATTCTTAACTGCTTCTTAGTTGAATTTATCTTTCTCATCTTTTCTTCTTTCCATCATTTAAGATGCTAAAAGATCCAGTGAGTATATTATCTCACCCTGTGAAAGTCTTCTTTTCTTGTTTCTGGTTCTATTTCATATTTAATTAAATATAGACCCCATAGCCCAATGGAGGTGTAGACTGTCTCAACCAATTAAAAAACACTTTGACAACAAAACCTACATATTTCTTTACCTAGCCTAATATCTAAATTGAAAACATAGCTAAATCATATAGAGAGATCCCTCTCTGAAGCTAGAAGGGCTAGATCCCAGCTTTAAAAGTGGTTGGATAAAGTTACCTTTGTAGATTTCTTTTGTTTCAACCTCTAGGAAATTTACCAAGTGCTAACAGATTGCATCTCTGGACCCCTGGTATGGAGATATACTTGTCTATCTCCAGACTTTGAAGTGCCCCACCTCTGCTTCTCGTGATGAGCATCGCCGCATACGCCATCAGGTTAAGAACTATCTCATACTCAAAGATACTTTGTATCGTCGGGGTATAGATTGCATCCTTCATCGATGCCTCACTCATGAAGAAGCATAATTTTTTTCTTAACGATTTCCACACTGGAGCATGTGGCGGTGATTTTTCTGGGTTGGTAACAACCCAAAATATTTTACGGGCCAGTTACTTCTGCTCGACATTAATCAAAGATTGTATTTCATTAGTCAAGAAGTGTCACCCATGTCAGATCTTCTCTCGGAAGATGAGGTCACACCCCACTCCCATGTTTCCTATCATCACAGTTCATCCTTTCACCAAGTGGGGGATTGATTACACTACTTTCAACCCTCCTTCAGCAAGGGGGCACCATTACATCATCGTAGTTGTAGACTACTTCAGGAAGTGGGTCGAAGCTATGCCAACATTCAAGGATGATGGAGAGACTACATCTCTCTTTTTGTTCAACCAGATAATAGCAAGGTTCGACGTCCTGAGAGAGATTGTCACTGACCATGGAAGTCACTTTCAAATCCAAATGATGATTGAGTTGACATCAAATCTTGGGTTGCAGCAAGAACATTTGTCACCGTACTATCCACAAGCGAATGGTCAGGTTGAAGCTGTCAATAAATCTCTTAAGACCATTTTACAATGAACGATCAATTTGTCCAAGTCAAATTCAAATTTGATGTTATACTCAACATTATGGTCCTATCGAACATCTATTAAGATAGAAACTAGTTTCTCACCTTTTCAACTCGTTTACAGGCTGGAAGCAGTTTTGCCTATCAAATGGCAAATTTCGTCTCTAAAGTTGGTAGTACAGTTATTGCCAGACACTTCACCACTTGAAGAGCATTTATTATATCTCTAACAACAAAATGAGAAATGTTATGATGCAGCCTTGGCTAATGAGGCTCACAAACAAAAGGTCAAGTGTCAGTATGATCGGTCTATTCATCCTCATATTTTCTCTGATGACGACCTTGTCCTAGACTATGACCAAGATAAGGACCCCTTGGGGGAAGGCAAATTCAAACCCTTGTGGTTCAGACCTTTGATCGTGAAGGAGGTTCTAAAGAAGGGCGCTAATTGTCTAGTTGACTTTGAAGGAAATGCCTTAGAGGAGCCTAGAAATGGGCTCTACCTCAAGAAGTATTATTCGTAGGTGGGTTTCCTCAGGTGACTTGTTGTAACATATGTATATTACTTGTACATCGTCTTTCTTGTAGTTTTTGTCCTTTTGGTTTTATGGACATGTCGTTTATGATTTCATCTTTTTCACTGTGGCAGATGTCAAGTGAATCAGAGGTGTTCATTGGATTCGCAGATGGTGCTAGCCGACACACTCGGAGGCTTGCTTCCGCAACTTGGGTAATTTACACACCTCAAGGATAGTTGCTATGTTCAGGAGGTATCTATCTAGGTAACACCACAAACAATGTCTCCAAATACAATGCAGTTCTAGAGTTGCTTTGTGACACCTTGTTGCGTGGTATCTCTCACCTTCGGGTATATTTAGATGCTCAGTTGGTTGTGTCTTAGTTAAATGGGGTTTACCGTGTTTACGATCCTACTCTACACCGATGGTTCCTTAGGGTACATCTCTTAGAACAAAGTTTTGATTACATTACGTACATCCATGTTCCTAGGAGATTGAATCAAGTTACAGATACTCTAGCTAATCATATATTAGATTGGCATATTGCACACATGTAAGGAAAAGCACACACACACACATGTAAATAATTTGTAGAATAGATGTAATCTGTAAAGACTAAAAAATACATAAAAACACATGTATATGTCAAAAAATGTATTAGAGTACATGAGTGGGCACAAACGCCTCAAAAATATACAAGTAGTTCCCTCGACATGTAAGCAGTCCAGCCTAACTAAGGACAGGGTCTGTTGTCCCTATTATACTGAAAAATGAAATTTTCCAAATGCTGGAAAAGTTGGACCCAAGTCCCTGGTACCCAAACTACATGAGGCTACATAGTCGGTAGGATATCCTCGATCTCAGCCATAGGATGGTTGTCCTAGGACAACGCATGTATACGTAGAGTTGACCTTTGTAAAGATCAACGGCCCCCCCAAAACCAACAACAAATGCATAAATAAATAATTGAAATACAAGAGGGGGGAGTATGTACTTACTTGGTCCAATCAGAAGCTCATTCCATCCACTATAGCTCTCAGAATCAATTCTTTTGGCAAAGGGGTGTTTTTGGCTCCACAGTCAATTTCTCAATTCACGGTGGTGATAATGAGCTGCGAACTTCTATTTATAGACTTTTTGGCCCCTTTTTGTCATTTTTTGGACCCTTTTGTCATTTTTTCTAAACTGAAAATCCCTTAGCATGGTTCAAGAGTTTCTTATGGATTGTTATGATAGGTGTTACTTTGGGTATTGGGACACATTTTGGAGATTTTGGGTCAGTTTTTAGGTCTTGTGGTAAAAGGTCATTTTTCCAACTTGTTGCATTTAAGTTAGGATTCCACTTCCATTTTCTACATCTTGTTGACTTTTTCTCTTTGCCATAGAATCGATCCCACCGAATTGTGACATGGAACCATCATTGCTTCTTTAGAAGTGTCATAATTTAGTGGTAGAGCCTACCCCTTCATGGATGCCCTAGGTAGATCTTGGATGAATTTTGGTGTCCATGCTGTCGTTAATGACTATAGGCTTGGGATTCCTTGTTAGTTTTGTCCTGATTATGAGTTATAGGCCTCATTTTCATGATTTATCATCACTTTTGACCTTACCCTCAAGACTCCCAAACAGTAACAGGTCTTCTTTTAAGCCCTTTTCAGACCCTCTAAACATGAAAATATTGTCGAGCGATCTTGTTGCCCTTCACGCTCATTAAACTGAAATTTGAAGGCACGTTTGTTCGGTGGTACTTTACCCCTTTTTCGGTTCGGATGGTCAATTGTACAAAAAAAGGTATACTCTAGGATCCTCGATTCCCTATAAGAGTATCCTCAGGTATAATTTTAATCCTTTTCAGGCCTGAGGGACTAAATTTACGAAAAATATGCCCCCATGGAGTCCATAGTTAAGCTCTTTTTAGACTCCCTAAAATTGAAACGATCATCAAGTGACCTTGTTCCTTCACACTCGTTAAATTGGTCCAGAAGAACATCCCCTATGGAGTCCATAGTTAAGCTCTTTTCAGACTCCTTAAAAGTGAAAAGATTGTCGAGTGATCTTTTCTTTTTCACACTCATTAAAATGATTTTGAATAGACGTCCTTTCGATGCTAGTTTACCCCTTTTTCATGTAGACTAGACTACTTTCGAAAAAAGGTACCCCAATGGAGTCTTATTTTACGTTTTTTAAGACTCTCTAAAAATGAAAAACCGTCGAGCTTACCTTCTCTAGGCTTGTTAAAATTACATCGAAGGACGTTATCATTGTGTCTTGTTGACCGCACTTTCATTTCTGTTTCTTTGGCCTAATGTTAGCTCCATGTTTCTCTCAACTGAACCATCTGAAGCATGCCTTATAACGCAAGCCTTGTAGAAATTTTCCTTTTCGTCTCGACACCTTGACCCCTGGAGGGATTTTTCCCAGTATGTCTTCTTGCTCTGAACATCAGTCTGGTCCTTGCACCTAGAACTAGTATGTTTGAGACACTCATTCCTCCTTTGTAAAATAGCATTCTTTATTCTTTTTCAATCTTTCTAAAATTATTTGAAAAAGACAACAAAAAAAAATCGAATATACCCCAAAAACACGAAGGGAAAAGTATTTTCTTTTTATTGGCAGCACAATGAGTCACCCTTGGACAAAGCACATCCTTCCATTTTTTCCTCAAGATCTGGCATTTAATATGACCTTAGGAAGTTGTTCTCTCCACATAGAGTTGTGTCCTCCTCCGTTTGGTTATTCTTCCAAACATTTGGAGAGTTTGTGTTGCCTCCTACATCGTAAACTTATGTTAATGCCATGTTTCCTGAGTCTCATCATTTGTCGTGCTATTGTCTAAGGGAAGTTTTTACCAAGCTTGAGTTATCCCTTCTATAGTTTGTCTCTTTTCCTCATGCCCGACCACCCGAATATCCCAATCAAGTCTTTTTTTGAAATCAATGAAGCCCTCAGTCTGATCATCAAAATCCACTAGTCCATGCCCGACGAGCCGTCGAAGACCTCTGGGTAGTGAATTTGTACGCTCATATTACACTCCTACCCAAGTTTTGAAGATTTTGAAGTTGTTGCTTGAGCTCTGAAGACCTCATCTCTATCCATCAGGCCTTATCATATTCTAGAAGATGGATACTATGCATGTATATCTTTTTTATTTCGATATGTAGATCCACTATGTATTGCTCATGGATACACTTTATATAGTTATATGACATGGATCTGCAGTGTATTTGATTGGCAACCATGATTTTATTTTCATCCCAAGCATGGGTATGCCCACCTCAGTGAGACAATTGTTATTTTTCAGATGGCACCTCTCGAATTTTGGTCCTTGGGCTCACTTGTTTCATATGATTGGTGAATATTGATAATGTATTTCGGCCATCAGATGCTCTTCTAACCTCACACATTAAGGGGCATCTATTATAACCCTAATTTACACCAGATACCCTTACCTGGCAGCAGGCCATCTCAGGTTACATCTTTTGGCAAGCCACTACTGAAACAACTTCTTAAAAACATCCTTTGTGAAGGCATACATGCCCTGCTCCACTACTGAACGCATGTATATGCTAACTGGCCCACTACAACCCATGTATACCTACAAAACAACTAAAAATAGAAATTTGGTGACATAACACACAGTTTCGAGTAAGTTACATAAACTGTATGACTACCCATAACCAGTCACTCGACCAAATACCTAGCCCTTTCTAGCCTATAAAAGAAGGGGTAGGGGTCCCATCCAAAGAGAGAAAAACAAGAGTAAAGAAACTCTACTTGATTTTGCATTCCCCTTGTCCCAACCTTTTGTAACTATTGTGTGAAGAGAAGCATATAAGAAAGTAGTTGGAGCACAGTTGAAGAGGAGCCCAGGACAAGATTCGAGGAGCGGTGGTCGATCTCACTATTGTAAGGTATTCTTGTGAGATTAATAAAAGAAGTACTTTTCCCATCCCGCCATATGAGATTGTTAATGTTTAATATTGATTATATTTTGATATAATCTCTAACCCATTAGTTCTTATATCAAATACATGTTTGGGAGTTTTTTGTTTGTTTGTTTGTAAACAGAGGTCAGCTTTGGGAGGAGATTTGCGGTCAAAGAACAACTAAACGGTAAAGGATCTACATCAAACACAGAAACTAAGGTATAGTAACTTGATCTCTTAATCTTGTATTTGCATATGAATAATGGGGTTATGATGGGGATGATGCTAAGAAGTAGGATACTTTAGGTCATTTCTGCATGCATGATAAAACCCTTAATGCTAGTCCATAGGGGGATTTCCCACCCACAACATTGGCACAATGGTTAAATCGTTAGTATATTATCTCGGAGGTCTTGGGTTCTTTCCTCCATATGCTTATTTGTTTGTTTTATATGTTATATAGTCATAACCATATACCATATATATATATATATATAATATATGTGTGGTATAATAAACCTCTGTGCAAAATATTCAGTTATAGTTTTAAACTATATGGTGGCATATGATATGGTTAGCCCCCTATGCAATTTTAGTACATGGTTTCAATACACTACATATTAAAAAGGGTTAGAGTTGAGGGCTTAGGCCCTTGGCCCTTTTAAACCACCATTTGAACCTTTTACAAAGTTAAATATGTATAATAACATAATAGGTTAAGAAACATTATGGTGGGGCATTGGTAGTGGGGCCTGTGTAATACCTTTGGGAGGTCGTGGGTTTGACCCTCATTGACTCCCAAATATTTTTAATCAAGCATACCAATATAGTTAAATTGGAGGTCAGCACGTGGCAGCCTCTCATTGGCTGAAGCTTGCCATGTGTCAACATATCATTTTACCACTTGGATGTATGGTCTACCAACACATTTGTCGAGATACTGTACAAATAATTCACATGGCATCTTGGGGTGTGGCCTTGTCATCATCGTAAGATGTATAGATGTGACATGTGTCACCCTTGCAGTGGTGACATGTGTCACCCTTTTTATCCCCTTTGAATTTGACTTTGATGTGTTTGACTTGAACTCTGACTGATCATAACTTTTGCATATGAGCTCCATTTAAATTGTCGTTTATGTCATTGGAAAGATGATGACAAGATCTACACAATGATGTACCTTTATTGGTCATTTGATACGGTCAAATTCTGAGTGTTTATGGATCTCTTGGGACCTATGTGAGCATTATGGATCCTCCTGGACATCTATGAGCATTCCTTAGATCCTCTTGGATCATTGACACATTGATTAAATTAATTTAACAATGAATTGCATTTGGAAAATTTTGGTATGTTGAAATGATGAATACATAAGGGATGATGTTTCCTTTCCTTTTATTTTATTTAATAGATAAATGTGATGTAATTGTAAGTATGCATAGTTTTGAAGTTGTTTATAAGCCACTACAAGTGTGCAAGGAAAATGTATGTACATGATAACTAACAATTTGTTTGGATATATGAAGACGGAATTGAAGGAAATAGGTTCTTGGATATGGCAGTGTAGTAAGACCATGAGGAATACCAATTCCTACTGAGACAAACTATTATAAGAAGGAAAGATATCATACTGGTGAGATAATAGATCTTAACTAAAGGGACATATGATGGTTGTCAAGTTGGAAATCATGGAAAAAAAGGCTCATGTTGTAAGATGAGAACCCTATGGTAAGCCATGATTTCCATAAAAGATGTTGTTTTGTGGTAACATAGGCCAGAGGGATGCCAAGGCAGAGAAAGTCAGAGGGACACCTTGACTATAAGACTCAATGAAGTATCTAAACCTCTTCTTATGTGATAAATCCTTGGAAAGGAAAGATGGATCTCCCAAGGGATTGTATAGTAGAGAAGGGGATGTCTGAGTCAGGGCCTAGAGGGTGAGTGACCACAAGGAAGAGGAGACTTCGATAATTTCTGTAATCTATTGATTTGGGATCATGAGCACAATGGGTATGTCAATAAAAACCGTGAGCCAAGTTAATGAGAAAACCATATGGATGTAGATCCATGTAATTGGGCAGATAAGTATTGTGATTTTAAGAATATTTTCCCTTGAGTTTTGTACAATAACAAAATGTTTATGCATGAAATTGTGAACCAATATGCTTGTTGTCTAAGATTGTTGTGGACAGGTGCTAAATGCCAAGATTCTGGAGAGGACCAGACAAACAAGAGGAACTATGTTTCTAAAGGAGTTCAAAGATGAAGCCATGGATGGTGTTGTTGAAATGCAAAGAACATAGAGGATGATGTTCCTTTAAGGGGGAGGGGACTATAACACCCCTATTTCCCCCAACCTATAATTATTCATGATTAATGATTTCCATTCCATGGCATGCAAACAATGTAATGTATTATCATTTAATTGTAACTACCAACTAGATGAATGTGGGATAAATCCTTAAAGTAATAGCCATAATACCACTAGAGGAAAGAGTGAGGAAGCCTATAGAGGGGGCTCATTATGATGAAATAACCCAAACCTCCTTGTTGAGATATTATTTTGAAAATATTTAGATTATTTCCTTAGCCCTGATTCCAAGGAAAAATTAGTTAATGAGAAAGGGTGTTAGTAGAACAACCAACCAACCACATGAATACAGGTATGGGAATTTTTTCTAGGACAATGGAAGATGCTAGCAAGGGGTAAGACAAAGTATGAATTATGCACCCATTTTGACCCCACGGGTTCCTTCTTCTAGAAGGAACAAGAAAATTCTATAACCTTCTTATGTGGGGAATGCGAGCAGAGAAAAGGAGATTCCAAGGGGGTAGGGGGGTGGAATTCAAGAAGTGATATTTTTGGTAGAAGGACTGGTCTAAGAGTTGAGGTCCGCAATCAGAGGTTAGAGGATGAGAGTCTGACATTGGGAGGGTGTCTGATAAACCTTGATGAGGCCTGGGCTAGGTGGGTGTGTGGAAATCCTTATCGTATTTCCTTGAGAACCTGAGGAATAATTCCATGGTGGTATCATGGCATGAGGGTGCCCATACTATAGATAATTGTTTCTTCTGAGCCTATGGTTGGGTGGAAAGGAGAACACCCACAGCCAGTTGGTTGGTCACCAATTGTAATAGATAAGTATTTATATACCATTAATTGAACTATAAGTTATGGATGAATGCCTTTATTTTCATTCTGGGAAGTGTAAGTTTGTTTAATGAATACATTAGCTATTTCAATTCAATTCTGAGTACTTGAGTAATTATAGAACAACATGAAGGACTATTTTCTATGAATTTTTTCTTGAATGGGTAGATATGCATGTAAAATATGAAAGGAATTCATGTATTGTGTGCCAATTATCATGTTATAAAATGTGTAAGTTAGGCATACTAGAGTACTCATTAACCTTATATGGTTTTGAGTAGGGACCAATAATTCAGATGATTAAATGATTGATCCCCCTAAGGTGTGTGAGAAAGACTAATTAAGGGTATATCCCTTAAACCTGTAAGTCCTTGAATTGGGAAGCTTGAAAGCCATGAAAATCCCATTGGGAAGATAGTCGGAGGTACCTCGAGATGGGTATGAAAATTCCTAAGTGCCTGATGGAAGTCCCTCTGCAGTCAAAATGATTTGATCCTTGTGAAACCTTCTACCAATGAAATGGAAATTTTGTAGGATGCAAACTATCACCCAAATGGTAAGGAGTGAATGCATTATTTGGCTTGAAAAGTATTGTTGAGTTCCTGAAGGCTTGGTAAGCCTTAGATAGGACTTGGAAGAAATCCATGAAATACCAAGTTATTAATCGGATGGTTACTTGGAGATGAACCCTTGTTTTAATCCTGAAGGAATCGTAGTCATAGATTCAGCATAGTGATCATATCTAAATTATTAGATTCATTTTTGTGATTGATGTTGGAGTCCGATGACATAAAAGACACGGAGAAATTTCAACAATTGGATTGATGCAATGATTAAATCCTATCCCTTCATCAAAATGTGTGGTCATTGGAGTGCCTAGGAGCAGGGTTGCGAAGGACTCCGATGGAAAATCCCCTGAGTTAATAAGGATTGTTGGATGCATTGGAGGTTCTACCTCAAGCATTGGATTAAGGAAGATCCATCTTGAACAAAAGAAGTGGAGGGATATGATGGCGGTGTGATGTGTCCTACCAACATGGAAGCCAATATGTCCTAGAGGATGATGGTTTTTGGTACTTTTCTAGTCAAGAAGACGAGAATCGACCCCCATATGGCGCATGCCTTTGGATGGTCGCCCCAAATCTTCAACCGCTAGATCTGAAGGTGGACACATCTCCACCATTGATCGGAGGGTGTTTTTTTCTAAATGTTTATGTGTGTAGAAAACTAAAGGACTTCAACGGGAAGAAATATAAGAGGATATATAGACCATCGAATGACGAGAAGGAGAGATCAAATACTAAACGTTGATTTTGGTTATAACCCTACGAGCAAGGAAGGAAACGTGCCTATGATGTAATCCAAAACAATATGATGTAAACATGCCTGTACATCCTCAAATATATCGGTTGACAGATCTCAACCATTTATTGGATAGGGCTAGTTGTAACACCCCAGTTTTTGAACACCATATTAAATATTGTATTTTGTTAAGTTATGAAAGGCCAGAGTGCCTAAACAATTATTAAGAGGCTAGTGTGCCTAGGAAATCTAATGTTTTGATCATTAATAATAATATATACATCGTTGGCTGGTAGATGGAAAAGGATAAGAGTTATATGGGGCTATGATTCCACAAGATAGGGGGCTTGAGGGGCTAAGTGTTTATTTCATATTGCTTTTCTTTACCCATTATTGTCTTAATGGAGAATAACAGTTACATGAGATTATTGGGGGGAAGGACAAGTGGTTCCTTAATTACAAGAATTACATAAGCCGATCCTCGGTCTATTTGGGGGTTCTCACTCCTGTTATCATTCTTGTTCTTCTTTTGGTTTCTTCACTCATTCACTTATTTTTCACTCATGTACTCATTCACTCAATTCCTCATTGTTCACACCTTTCGTTAGGATTTCACTCCATTCATTCTACCACCCACTCATCTTTCCTCATTCATGTCTTGGAAAGGGAAAGAAAAACGAACTATTGAGAGAGTCCATGGTATTGATGGTTGTAGAGACTACTGGTGTAATCCAGCCATGAACCAATACCTGCATGTCAGAGATGCTTTGGTATGTGCCCAGTTTTTCTCATAGCTACGAGTCCTAAGAGTCTCAACATGCAGATTCTAGACCAATTGCACTGGAGCCCTGGAAGGAGATGGAAATCCTGAGGGACTGCATGGTAGACAAGGGGGGGTCCATTCTCTTGGGTTGTGCAGGTTGGGTAGAAGAGAACTGGGTACTTGGATTGTTGTGGGTGCTGGGAATCTTGTGATATCTTGAGTGATGACTGGTTTGGGAAGCCGAGTGACACTCTGGAACCATCCTTGTGAATTCATATCCCTGGCTTGTGGGTGACATTGTTCTTGAGAATTGGAAAAATGGTGTCTACGGTTGGGTGGAACTTCCTTGGTCTGCAACTAATTGGTGTCTTGTTTTTAGAAAATACAAGTGCTCTCTGTTATGGTTATTTAACTGTGTATGATTTATTCTGTTGTGTATTTATTTATCCTTGAATTCAATATTTAGAATATGTATGCTTGTTGGTTATTGTTGTGCATGACATACAATTCATTTATTTTATTTTATAACAGAATATTGATTTATGCATGTGAACATTTCATGCATATTTATTAAACAAGAATGTATCAGAAGTCGAATTAGTTCCAAAAGGGGACTCGAAGTTAGCATAGGCTAGCCTGTGGGTGGTTAGGTACATTAGAGATTGGTATCAGAGATTTTGGTTGAAACATCAAGTTAGAATGGGCCATATCTATTAGAGAAGATATTGTGGTTGAGATCGAGTTATAAACTTGAAGTCGTGAAGCTCAAGAGGAATGGTGTTGCAGAGTCCACGTAGAGGATAGAGTGTCTAAGATCCTTGGTAAGGGATTGAAGCATCGTGACTATCCCTTTTGAATTTAGGAACGATCACCATCATGGGTTAAAGAGAGATATGGATCGTTGGATCAGAGGGTAGGTGAAAGCGGGTTGTCTGATGGAGGTGAGTAGGAGGTTGGGGTAAGAATTAAGTCCCAACCATTGAATCTAGATGATCGATCATCAACCATCGATTGAAGCCAAGCAAGGAAGGAAGGACTTCAGAACTTCGCAGCTTCAGTGATGTTGGTAGGTAGGCAGGGCCTGAACTACCAAAGGCCGAAGTCGCGAAGCCCCTTTAGTTGTTTGATATGATGGGAGGCCTGGAGGCATCTCCACCATTGATCGTGGTCAATCGACATTGACTAATTTGGGATTTTTCACTTCAAAATTTTTAAACTTTGATGAAATGTTATAAACAGGAGTCCCAAAGCACCAGAGTCCTGAAGTCTCATCGACATTATATCGAATGGAGTACTTCGGGAGTGTTTCAAACTATCATATATAGAAAGGGTAGAAGTATAGCGAGGTTTCAGAGCTTCAGAACCTCACCACTTCGGTGTTTGGTAGTTTGGGAGTGTGGGGGTCGTATGGAGCGAGAAGCCCCAAATCTCAAAGCCTAGAGTTAATCGTAGTTGTTAGCCATGGGAGAAGTGTGAGTTTTTGATTTCAGTTTGTCATTCGACTATTCAAGAGGTAGAATGTATTGTACTTGGGAAAACTCTGAAGGTCGAAGCTCTGAAGTCCCACATTTGATTGATGATGTGGAATGTGCCATGTGGTAGGGGGCGTGTGGGGACACATGTCACCTGGATTCAACACCTTTTAGACCCTGATTTGTCTATTTTTTAGTAACACATGGAACATGTGCCATGGGTCCACATCACCCTAGCTGACGCGAGCGTGTCGTGTTAGCTCTGGGAGTATGTGACTTCAGGGGTTTCCAATTTCTGTCAGTGAAAAGTGTCAAAGCTCGAACTCGCAAAGGTACATAGCCCATCGATCTAGGGTCCCTTCAAGACCTCTCTTGACTATTGGATCAAGAAGGAGGAGCAGGGTAATTACTTAAGAGGATTGTCACTCTGGGGGAATTGAGAGACACATAAATTGAATGTCTCAGAGCCTTAGACCGCTAAATTTCCGAATTGGCAGAGAGAAGTCCATCTCAATGTTTGATTAAGTCACAAATATTGATTTATGTTGAAGCCTTTAGCTAGGGGTAGGGTTTTCCATTCAACAGGAGATCAAGTCTCGACCATCTGATTTTGGCTGGTGGAGTTAGTGAAGACTTCAGTGAAGTGCAACTCTAGGAGAAATTGGAAGTTGACAATAGAGAATAGCCAAATGTTGAAGTCCGAAGGACTTGGTCTCATGATATGGTAAAAATGGCCTAGGACATAACCAATCCCTCGATTATGTTGTTCATGCAATCTCCCATGTGGAAGAAGATGGAGCGAAGCGCTAAGGCATGATTAAGCCTGCGGTTTCGAGCCGTGGTCACCTGGGGAAGTGGTTTGAAGGAAGCGCCTATGCAGAATTTAATTCAGTATCGGATAAGGGATAACATGGAAGTGTTATATGATGCATAATGATATATATATATTCTTCATGAATTGAGAAGAAAAAGGACATGTAGCAATGTTTGGAAATTTTGTTTATCATATGCTTAATTCCAACAAAATGGTCACTTGCACATTTTGTAGAATTAAGGGGTTTAAACATATCAGTTCAAAATGTGTATTCAAGAAATGGAAGAAGGCGAGGGAGTTTCCAGCCATGATAAGGAGGCCAAATGTCAGAATACCAAATTTGGTAATGAAGAGACATAATCCAACAGAAACAAGGGCAGAGGGGAGCAAGAAACATTGATAGGAACTGTAAGAAGCCTGAAAATAGAAATGAAGAGTTACAAAGAAGACAATGAGAGGATGATGAGAGAACAAACTTAGATAAATGCTCGATTGATGCAGAGCTTAAATCAGTTGCAAAGGAAAAAAAAATTGCTCAAAACAAGAGGAAGGAGGCAGGTATCATGAAAGAAGAGATAACCACAAGAGAGTTGGTTATTCAAGAAGTGATAGAAGAACTCATAGAAACCACTCACCTCCTTACTTAGCAAGAAGGTCTTATGCATATAAATACTCCATGAGTATTCCATAGGTGTCTCATGTTAGGAACCAAAGAAGAATACATGAATTGGAAAGTTTGCAAGGAGAGTTGAGGAAGCTTAAGCCACCATCCATTGATGGTGAAAGAGAAAGGGAAGATGATGTTGAGGCATGGTTGCCCTGACTCAAGAGATATTTTCAATCGCATAACTATTCATCAAACCTAGAAACTAGGATTTCCACCTACCATTTACATGGGAAATATTCTATATGGTGGGATCAACTGAAGCAAGTTGAGCGCGTTGATCAGAGTAGGCTCACTTGGAAGCAGTTCAAGAAATATTTTCAGAAGGAGTACATTTCAGAGAACTTCTATGACAAGAAAATGCAGAAGTTCTTCAAACTTAGGTTGGGAAGCATGAGCATGATGAAGTATGAAAGTAAGTTCTTGGGGTTGTTAAATTATGTGGGGTTTATAAAAGATGGAAAAGTGAAAGTACATAGGCTTTTAAGTGGAAAGGTAACAAACCCTCAACCACAGGTAAAAACCTTCAACTCTCGGGGTAAAACAAAATGGAAAATATCTCAAACCCTTCGACAGAGTAATCCTATCATGACTTGGGATGTGTAATAAATTAGTAGTAATGGCGAGGTAGACAAGTACAAAACATGGAGGAATATTAACATATCTTCGAAAATATCTCTTATTCACATGAGGTATGAAAAATCATAAGACTGTAGCAATAAATTAAATTCATTAAAATCCATGATGACGAGGTACAAACTCGATTAATAACCTTTTGTTTTGAGTTCTGGACTAACATATTAACCCTATTTATGGTAATGACAACCTTCATTAAATTTTTGAAAAGATAACCTAAGTTTTCATGGATAACGTTAAAGGTTAATATAATTTTGAAATTTTCAAAGTGTTAAATATTTTGAAAGGGGTTTGTATCCTCCTTCTGATTGGATGTGTAGAATCAGGGAGTTGGAGCTTCCTTTAGGTTGGACCCTGAGAACTAGGTGGTTGTAGCCACCTTCCGATTGGAGTTGGAGAACCCAGGGGGTTGTAGCCTCCTTCTGGTTGGAGCCAGAGAATTCAGAGAATTGTAGCTTCCTTTAGGTTGGAGCCTGAGAATAGGGGGTTGTAGCCTCCTTCTAGTTTCAGTTGGAGAATTTTTGATGCAACCTTCCCTGCTCCTCAGAGAATGGTCATGATTACCAGGACCATCTTCTTCTCAGGCCCGAAGAGCTATATCACTCTTCAAATCCTGTATCGGGACTTTTCTGCACCCACATGATTCTCCTGGTGATCTTCCCTTCCTCTATTGGGAGATCGGACCTCGCAGTATCACGAGTCCTGAGCCCACCAATTCGGGCCTCCCAGAACCCTGAAACTCGATGGTTAAGGACCAAGGATTTCCCTATGCTTATCGGGATTTTATCCGTCGGGAAATCTAAATTTACGATGTCATAAGCCACTTACCTCTTGTATCGCCGATTCACGATCCCCGATGCCACCTGTCCTCTGAACTGTTGCCTAGACCCCATGCCTTCTGAGTAAATAAGGAAATCGCGTTTCAAGAATTCACGGTTTCTATTGCCATGATACACAGGACCTTCCAAGTCCCAAACCCCGATATGCACGACACCTGTCAACTCCAACCACTATAGCAGTGGGACCCTTCGTAGCTCGGAGTTTCGCTATTTCTCTCTGGTTCTTTCGACACCCAGAGTCCCGAAGTGCTGAACCCCGACTCTCTGGGATCTTGCGCCACGTATCCCCGGCGAGATCAATGGCCCTGTTCTTCTCGGGAAATCGCTAATCGCGATTTCGTCATATGAGAGTCCCTCGACCACGAAACCCCGATATCCCGATGTGACGAGTCCCGATGACTCTCCTTCCTGCGCGCTCACACTTAAACCCTGTGCAACTCTCTTCACGATCAAACGATTGTCGGAACTTCATCGATCTATCCTGCGAATCCTATCCATCGATTCTCCTCTTTGGAGATTTCTCTTGCTCCAAAACTCCGTCCTGTTCGAGCCTCTCCTGGGTCTGTTCCCATAGCATTCACAAAGGAACTATCCTTCCTGAGATTGCTGACTCTGATCCCCTCAGAGACTTTGCGCACGCTTTCTGTGCTCATCTTCCAACAGCTCTCAAAGTGTTGAATTCTTCCAGACTCTGTGCACTTCCTGCGACAATAGTCCCTATTTTCCTGTGCTTCGACTAGCTACTGAGACTTCAAATTCAGCCTGCACTTCTCCTGCACGGCTCTACCAACTCAAATCAATTTCTGAAAGAGTGAGAATAAGGGTTTAACGGTCTAGCCTCATCAACGCACTCTATGTGGATGAATTCGACTGCACTCTATGCAGGAATCTCCTGGCTCAGACAGAGAAACAATTGAAACTTATTCTCCTTTCTCTCAAACTTCTGTTAAACCTCTGAAATCACATGCACGGCATATTCAAAGAAAATGCATACAAGGAAACAAACATTCATGAGCATAATATCAACACAGAGAAACAACACAAACCATGAAATTGAATCAAAGTCTTTCTTCTATTAATTCAATCTGTACATGGGTGCTCTTCACAAGTTCTCTACTTGCTCTTCTCTTCTTGCTCCTGTTTGATAATAATACAATGATACAAAGGAGGGTGTCTATATCCGTTTTCCCTCTCGAAACTGAAAACTATCAAATCTACAATTAAATTCCTACCTAATAGCATTAAATCTATTAAATGCCTTCCTATCTACTAAGGACGAGAGCTTAAAGGCTCAAGGTCCCCTTTACAATACAAGTGCGCTTCTTTATGAATGACTTCATTAAAGAACGGCACAACAACTTCCAAAGCATTTCAAAATATGTGATGGCGCTGTCCAGCTATTTTTCCTGCTCGATGTGCTGGCTCGCTTGATGAGTGAGCGATGCTCCTGCATCAATTTTGAAGTTGGTGCTTCCTATAAATGAATTCTCGATATATATAAGAAATCATTCTTTGGTTTTCTCCCATTTGGGTTTCCACGTAAATAGTGGTGTATTATGTTATTGATGTGATGTTGTTGATGTGATGTTTCTCATGATTATATTCTTATTATATAAATTGTTGAACAATGCTAATAAAGTTAAATATTATATATTGTGGTTAAAAGTGGTATAAAGTGCTCATATTGATTCACCCCTCCCCCCTCTCAGTATTCCAACAACCTTTTCACAAATTAAAATCAATTAAATTCTTGCGAACCCTACCAATGTAAATGAAAGTATTAAAATCTTGTATAGCAAGGATACAAACAAGTAGTTAGAACTCAATTTCAAAAGATCATCATCCAAAATGAGACCTAAAATTTGATTAAAAACGCCTTTTGTGCAGTGTTTTTGCATAAACTCGATGTCTAACTAAAATGTTGTTTTTATCTTTATAAGGGGATGACTATAGGTTTTTAGAGCCTAAAAACTCAATACAATGGATGGTTTTATATTGTAAGGTTCACAATTACTAAAACATATATTTAAAATTAATCATGGATAAGGAAGTTTGAATTTCATGGGTTATGAAACCTATTAAGATGATGACGGATTTGGGTGTGTGACTACTCACTTGAAAGAATTGTCTATCCTCTATACACTACAAAAAACGGCTCAAAAATCCTAGGTCATACAAAAAATATATAGGTTTTTGAATCCAAGTAACCAAGGGGGTCTCGTTGATGCTTTTTAAATTTATTTTATCATTCGAAGAGTAGTTCTCCATTTTTTATATTGACTCCTTTGGATGTGGAAAATTTATAGCCTCATTTCCTCTAAAGACGTTTTTTTGTTAACTTGCATATTTTATGGATTCAAAATTCCTTGTCTAGCTCATCTATCCTTTTTGAATCTTGTTGTCTCAAAGTTCAAAAAGGGACCAACATGCTTCATAAAACCTTTATTTTACTTATGCTTTCAAATATTTCAAAAGGAAGAATAGGTTAATGTATCATTGGGCCTTTCTTTACGAAGATGTTGATGCCTCATTGGGATCTTCTTAAATAATATGTCATGTATAATCGGGCTTTCTTTAAGAAGATGTCAATGCATCATTGATCCTTTCTTAAAAAAGAGGCCAATGTATCAATGATCTCTTCTTGAAGCATAGGCCTATGGATCATGTTGTATAAGTTGATACTTGAAGACATGTCTCTGACTCCTTATTTTAAAAATGCATTATCTTTGAGGACTTCTATAATTTTGGCACAAGATTGGGGTGTGATTTTATGAGATTAGAAGCTTATTGAAGATAAATAATGAAATTCATATCAAATGAATATATTAGGGGAAAAAACAATAACAAGATTGAGAATGAAGGATCAATAAGATTGTTTCCTTAGATTGCCCATTAGCTCACCAAACTCAAAAATGAAAGGTATGATAATTTATATTGCTCACTTTGGAACTACCTTCTCCCATAGAAATCAACAATGGGAAAGAAGAATTAGGCAATAACTGACCTCAGGGTGTCCTTGACCTTTGAACCCATTATCTCCCTCAATAATTCTTGAACTTAGTGATTTATTAATTTATAAGCTATGTAGGCTTTGAATATCAATCACTTTGGTATTCTTGAGAGGTCAGTGACCTTATGTACCAATATTGAAGATGGTTTCTGTAGTTTTAAGAAATATTTTTTTTCCAATGGAGGATGGCATATATCCCCCAAAATCATGGACAACCATAGAATAAAGCCTTGGAATTTTTTGATGGGTCTTTCACTTTATTCAAAGAAATGTATCAAAACCTAAAAATCTCCTTTACAACCTCATTTTTGGCAAAGAATTCCATTCTCTATTTGATGGATTAATTGAACATAGTTTAATGGATATCTTGAGCATAATTTTTATGGCCTTTCACATCACTAGTTTTTTATTCTCTTTCAATTTTTCACATTGCTAGTTTTTTCCTTCCTTTGGGAGTAAAGAAGAAAACTCTTCAATATTTGTTGTGTGGCTTCCTTATGGGATAAATCCTTAAAGAGAACGGTCTTTCTTGAAAGTCAAATTTTTAACCCTCTTTTAGGATTGCTTGATAGGCATTTATAGCTCATACTCAAGATTAAAAACTTGTATTTTCATCCCTCATGACAAAATCCAATATTTCCCTCTCATTTCAAGATTTAAAAAATTACATTTTCAACCCTCATATATTTGCATAAAATACCAAATCTCATCCCTCTTTTTGAATATTGAATTTTCATTTGCAACACTATTTTTTAGTTTTAAGGTTGCTCTTTAATTTATTGTAATTTCTAGGTCCTTTTTTTGGGTTTTTCATTTGCATTTCTAGCTCTTTTTAGTTTTCAAATTTCTCTTTTGGGTATGGTAATTTGCTTCCTTATATTTTGGTTTCGAGAGTGAATTCAATATACATTTTTTCTGCTTGTAAATAGAGGTAGTAAGTTACAAGGAGTTAGTTTCCAAGATTAAATATCGTAGGGGTAAGTGGATCTTGTATGAGGAAAGAAAACCTTATTTTGAAAATCACTTAAACTAATTTCTCCCTCAAATTACAAGACCAAACAAATCCAAATAACGCCATGGCATATAAAATAAATGTTTTTTTGCGAAGAAAATTTGAATGATGAGGAGGATGGAAAATGGGTTTTAAAATTTCCATGTTAGCAATAGTTTCACATCTTACATACACCTCCACTTTCATGTTTTTTAAAACAAAGATTTATGGTCATCTACATTCACGAATGAAATATGGATGGAATCATTCATTGCTTGATTCTTAAATGAACCAAAGTAATATTGATGTTGGTTTGTTATATTCTTTGTAGTAAAAGTCTAGTTGAGGTGAATCAACTGACGGTCGAAGGTCGAGGTGGATAGACAATAGTCAAGGTTGAGGTGGGTCAACAACAAGTCGAAGGTCAAGGTAGTCAACCAGGTAAATTCAAGTTTGAAGATATCAACAAAAAATCAACCAACAAGAGCTCTAAGTGTAGGTGTGAGACGATCAAATAGAGACTGAATGAAGGCCGACTGGTAATATGACTTGGAGTCGATTGTAACAAAATCCTAGGATATGCGAGATTTGTACCTAATGATCTGCATGGATATGTAACTATTTTTGGGTGGCAATATTTACGTTTTTCATGTTGTAAATCCTATAAAGAGGCATGTTGTAAGGTCATAAAATTTAATGCAGGTTAATGTGAAATAACCATTCTTTAGATAAATCTTTAGATGTAGGTTTTTGGTCATGTAGATGTAAGCTGGATTGGCTATAGGGTTATTCTTGCGCAGGAAAAATGGTATGATGTTGATTGTGTCTTAGGTGTGGACCAAGGTTAGACATGTAACCTTTTATTCAGATTGAATAAGAAAACAAGAGAGCATAATGCTCAAGCAATGTTGGTTTTCACGGTTAAGAGTTTCCATGGTAAAATCTCAGTGTACTATGTGATTGCTGCGTCATTTTCATTCTTGATTAAATTCTTCTTCTCTTCTGCTAGGTTTAGTGTGGAAGTGTCTCTCATTTCCTAACATGTGGTATCAAATCTTAGTTCTTCCCTGACAAGTGAGTTATCAAAGCAGTGTTATGCTTCAACGAGTATATCAGACCTTGATTTACCATTATTGAATCTGAGAACTAAACCTAGGTACAGTAAGAGTCGTAAGTCATAAACTGTGTTAAAGATAGTGGTAAATAATGGTGAGCAGTTCCAAAATAGAGATAGAAAAATTCAATGCCCGTATTTTTGAGCTTTGGAAGCTTAAAATGGAAGATCTTCTTGTAGATAGAGAACAATGGAGAACGGTTTGTCCAGGTACCCAACTGACAGGCATATCGGCGGAAGAATGGGATAAACTTGAAAGAAAAGCAAGAAGTACAATTTATATTTGTCTTGCAGATTTGGTGCTATTGAATGTATCAGGTAAATATTCGACCAAGAAATTGTGGGACAAGATGGGAATCTTATACCATTCAAAATCTCTAGTAAATAAGTTTTTTCTTAGAAAGAAACTGTATCTTCCAAGCATGAGTGATGGCAGTTCGATGATTGAGCATTTAAATGAATTTAATGATGTGTTAAGCTAGTTATCATCTATGGATATTAACATCACTGGTGAGGAGAAGTGTATTAGCCTATTATGTTATTTTATAGACTCCTGGGATAACATAGTCATGGCTATTGGGCATAATACAACCACACTAGCGCTAGAGGATGTGGTTGCTTCTCTATTGTCGGAAGAAATGAGAAGGAAGAACATGGAAGGATTGAACAAATATGCTCTAATAGTGAGAGGTCGAATGGTAGACAAAGATAAAGACAGATTCCCCAGTAGAAATTTCAAGTTGAAGGGTAGATATAAATCCCCAATTCAGTTGACACGAAGATGATGGAAATGCGGTAATGTTGGGCATTATAAAAAGGAATGTAAGTCAAAGGCAATAAAATTCAGTGCTGGATCCGATGAGAAGCAGTCAACTAAGAGAAACTGTGACCTCCAAGGAGGAAACACATGTTGTTAACCATTAGGCCCACTCAGGTCATTACTTAGTGCTACCATGACGAGATCACTTGAAATTGAATACAATAAACTAATTTAAATTTAATATAA
>ML778807.1:502638-517233 GCA_009831015.1 Picea engelmannii | reverse complement strand
AATGGTTAGTTCAAGCCATATTGAGCTTGAATTGAGATCTCTCCCCCAGAATGAGGCTTCGTAATCAACCCACAATTTACCTAGTTTACCATTATAGATCATGAGGAAGTACTAGAAGGAAAAAATATATATATAAAATAAGAAAAATATTTATTTTGGTTTAGTATTATATCAACATTTTTATTAATCTAATATAATTTAAAAAAAAATGAGTATACCTCTATTAGATTTTCAAACTCAAAAATATTGAAAAATCAAACATCTTAAATATCATATTTAATTCATAAAATTTTAAAAAATTAAAAATAAATAAATAAATTTGTTATTAAAAATTAAAAATGAATAAAACATATGTAAACTAAATCATTATATCATATCCAAAATAACTAACTTGTGATATTGAATTATTATTATTATTCATAATAAACAATAATTTAAAATAAAATATTAAAATTGATATATCTTGTAAGACCTAATATGATCCCACTCTTACATGGTGGGAATAATGAGAGAGGTTTCAAAGGAGGACCTTCAAGATGTGCTTCACTCTTTCAAGAAGGATAAAATCCCTACTCTTATGGTTGGCCTATTGATTTTTCTTGAGGCTTACATAAGCTATTAGAGTCACATTTATTAAGGGTCGTTGAAGGATCAAGGAATGTTGGTAAGATATTAGTGTATTTTAATTCAACATTTATCACGTTGATTCCGAAGTAAAACAATCCTACCACCTTTGAGGAGTATAGGCCTATATCATTGTGTAACTATATATATAATTTCAAAATTAATTTTTAAAAGGGTGAAGGAGTTACTATCAAAGTCGATTTCCCAGTAGTAGTTTTGTGTTTTGTATTCTCACTGGGAGGAAAATACATGAGGTTTTTCAAGTGGCGTCGAAGGTTTTTTGTTTCAACAAAACAAAAAGGATCACTGCAATGGTAATAAATGTGGACCTATCAAAATTCCAAGACAGAGTAAGTTGGATTTACCTAAGGCTAATGTTGATACATGTAGGCTTCAACTCACATATGGTGAATTGGGTCATGAGTTGTGTAATGAAGGTATCTTTGTAGTCTTAATAAATGGATCCAAAACATAATTTTTTAGGCTAGGGAGGGGACTAAGAAAGGGATTCCCATTTTCCCTCATGCACTTTCTCCTTGTAGTTGAAGGTTTGAGTAGAGCTTTATTTGAAGCAATGAATTTGGGGGGTTTCAAAGGGATCAGAATGGTTAGAGTTCTTCATATATCTCTCTTCACTTTGTTCAAAACTTATTAATTTTATGTGATGGTTCTAGGAGATATGCACAAAATTTCATACCTTTATTTTTTGGCCAGTGTCATGATAGTAAATATTGGAAAATATACTATGCTCGTTATGGATATCAGTGAAGATTATCGGGTACACTTCAAACAATTTTTCCCTTTCTAAAAGTCGATTTGTAGTCTGGAACGAAGTACTTGGATTTTATTTAAACCCAAATGATTACAACAAAATTGATTGTGGATGGATGATATCCAAGGTGGAGAAAATATTCACTTTATGGTGCAATAGGTGCTTATTAAAGGAAGGGATATTAACATTGATAAAATATATTCTTGAATATATACCTATATATTGGGTGTCATTGTCTTTTATACCCAAAGGGATATTAGAGAAAGTAATAAAATTGATTTTTTTTTTCGTGATCTAGGGATAACAAAAATAAAAAAATTCCTTGGGTTGTCTGGAGTTTTTTTTTATTCCAATGCAAATGGTGGGTTGGGCAATAAAAAATATACAGCATTTCGTAAGGGATTTGTCTTCCAAATCCATCTAGAGACTCATTGAAGGAAGAGGACAGTGGTGTAAAGTTATAACAAGAAAATACATAGAGCCTCTATATGTAGGGGAATAGATCAGATCATTTTCAAAATGATTCAATTATATAGAAATCATTTCTGGTGCCTTTCCCATTTGTGGGTAGATGGCTTGTGTTGAGAGTGGGAGTTGGTAATAAAGTTATATTGGGATATGACCCATGGGTGGGATGTAATGAATTATATAAACTGCATTGGTACATGGTTTAATATCTAAGAGTCGGGGATTACTTATTTTTATATCAGGTGGCATATCTTATAAGAAATTGTATTATAAGCTAGAAATTGTATGATGCTAGGAAATGATTTTTAAGTGTGCATATGAGATCATTTGGAATGAAAATTTTTCTACACTAAAAAGCAACCATGTAAGGACAAAAGAGGATAATGATGAGATTTTTTTTGTTGAGGAGTATCGTTGGAGGGAGATAAAATACTAATCCTAGATATAAGGTGTTCAGGGAAGAAGAACAACTTCAAGAGTAGAGGTGTTGGTTTAAAGGGATTTGGAAATTCAAATGCCTCCCAAAAGAAAAATTGTTCATGTGGCTAGCCATAAGAAAAAGAGTCCCTACATGGGATTGTATGTGAAGGATTGTATGTGAACAACTCTCTAGTTGAATAGAAGAACTCCACTTCACTTTCCAACAATTCCTAGCCAAGGGTCCTTCCTCCTCTGGCCCAAACCCCCAAGTCAAAGGTGTTGACTCTTCCAATCCTTTCAACTTTCATTACAATCGTGACCCACATCTTTCTAGGGTTGAGGTGAACAAATTTGATGGCTTGGATCCAACAACTTGGGTCACTTAGATTGAACACTATTTTTCCCTGCATGGCATTACCGATGACTTGACCAAGCTTCGTTATGATGCTCTCTATTTGGATCGAGAACGATGGAAATGGTGGCAATGGCATAGAAATGAAATCTAAGGGTATGTTTCTTGGACATAGATTTTTGTTGATTTGTATGAACGCTTTGACATAGACACCCACCTTTTAGGCTGTTTGACTAAGTTGAAACAATTTCGAACAGTGGGATATTTTATCGCTTCTTTCGAGCACTAGTATTTCCTGATGGATGGTATGACTGATGCCTTCTTCCAAGAATGCTTTATCATTTCCCTCAAGGATGAAATACAAGCTCATGTCCTCATGGCTCGCCCCCAAGCTTGGTTCGAAGAAAACAAGCATGCCAAGGAGGCACAACAGGTCATATTTTCCCATAACANCAACCACTTCTCCCAAGGTCCAAAAATGAACACAGGCGGAAATGGTTGAACACCAACTCAAGGGTCTTTTCTATAATTATGATGAGAAATACTTTCTTGGGCACAAGTGTAAAGTTTTTTTTTTTTTTTATGGCCATTTCATAGGATGTTTTTGATGAATATGTTGAGGGTTCACCTGAGGAATCGCTACCCTAAGAAAATGATATTACATCACCCTATGGTCATCCAAAAGTTGAACCATTGAGTTCACTGAATGCTTTCACTAGATTTTATGCTACCCAAACCCTCAAATTGATTGGTTACATTAAGCAAAGGAAAGTCATCATCTTAGTTGACAGTGGTAACACTCATAATTTCATTCATCACCACCTTTCCCAAGAAATCAATTGTTATATTTTGGCTGTCAAAAAATTTCAAATCATGATTTCCAATGGTGATTCTAAGAAATGTGGGGGGCATTGTGAAAATGTGTGCCTAAAAATTGGTCAGTAAAACTTGAAATCTCGCATGTTTTCTATTGACATGGGTGGTTGTGACATTTTTCTCGGTGTTGAATGGCTACGCACTCTAGGCCCCATAACCATGGATTTTAAGGATTTGAATATGCAATTCCAATAGGAAGGCCAACAATATAAATTCCAAGGCATTATAACATGATCTCCGGAGATCATCAGTTTCCATCGCATGGAAAAGTTACTCAAAAAGGTCATTATGGAATCATTTCCCAACCCCATTCCATTAAAGCACTTGTGAGTCCCTCTTTGCACCATGCCCTTCAATGTCTTGGTGATGCCATTTGTTCTATGTAATGCCCCCTCCACTTTTAAAAGTCTCATGAATCATGTATTTCGCCCTTTCCTTCATCACTTTGTGTTAGTATTATTTGATGATATTATCATCTATAGTAAAACTTGGCCATCCCATCTCAACCATGTGGATCATGTTCTCTGTCTCCTCTCTAAGCACAAATGTTTCCTCAAATAGTCTAAATGTGTTTTTGGCATATTTGAAGTTGAGTACCTGGGTCATATTGTTGCAAGGATGGTGTACGGGTGGATCCTAAGAAAATTGACGATATGCAGAATTGGCCTCATCCTAAAAACCTTAAAAGTGTGCATGGTTTCTTGGGTTTAACGATATATTATCACAATTTTTTTTCAGAATTATGGAAAAATCATGGCTCCTCTAACATCTCTCCTTAAAAAGAATGATTTCAGTTGGAATCCAGCGATCGACCAATCCTTTCAAGCCTTGAAATAAGTTATGTGTGATACTCATGTATTGGCCCTACTTGACTTCACCAAGACCTTTGTTATATTATTTAATGCATCAGGGAGAGGAATCGGGGTAGTCCTTATGCAAGATGAACGACCTTTGGCTTTCACCAACAAATAGTTGTCGGAGCAACATTTGGGCCAATCAATCTATGAAAATAAAATGTTGGTTATTTTGAATGTAGTGGATATTTGGTGCCCTTATGTATTAGGATGCCACTTCCAGATTAAAATGGATCATCAAAGCCTCAAGTACTTCATGGAACAAAAAATTTCATCTCGGGAGCAACAAAAATGGGTGACCAAGCCATTTGGATAAGATTATGCAATCATTTATAAGAAGGGAAAAGAAAATGTGGTGGTTGATGATTTTTTAAGGAAATATGAAGAAGAATGGTCCCTCTTTTCCCTCTCATTCCTTGTTGTTGACTAGCTTTAGGTTGTTCGTTAGGAATGGTTGCAAGACCCAAAATTTCCATCCTAATCCAACAACTGCAACAAGATCCCCAAGATGCTCTAGGGTACTCTTGGCACAATGATGAATTTCACTATAAATGTCACCTATATTTAATCAAATAGTCATCCCTTAAATACATGGTGCTTTCTAAGTTTCACGATTCACCTATCGTGGGTCATTCAGGTTTTACCAAAACTTATGAATGGGTCAAACATTCTTTCCTATGGGATGGTATGAAATAGGAAATATGCACCTTTGTGTTCAAATGTGATACATGTCAATGCAATAAGGACAAGAATGTCAAACCTTCGAGAACACGCTAACCACTTCCACTTCCACCTACTCTTTGGACGAATATTTCTGTGGATTTCATTGTTGGATTACCCAAATCATGCAATGAGTCAGTCATCATGGTGGTAGTCGATTGTCTTTCCAAATATGCATTTATGTGAATTTATGTGCTTTTCAAATATGCTCATAGAATCCACAGTGGCTCAGATTGGTATGGATAATATCTTCAAACTCCATGAAATTCCTCATTATATTGTTTATGATCGAGATCCCACTTTTACCACCAATTTCTGGTGAGACTTATTTAGGCTCCAGGGAACCCAATTTCATCTCAGCACAACCTAACATCCTTAGATTGATGGCCAAATGAAAGCATTCAAAAAATGTTTGGAAACATATTTGAGGTGTTTTGCGTTCGACAAACAACAACAATGGGTTCAATGGTTACCACTAGATGAATGGTGGTACAACACCTCTTACCATACAACCACTCGCATGAATCCCCTTGAAGTAGTGTATGGACATAAACCACCATTGATTCTTCCATACATGTTGGATGTCTCAAAGGTTCAAGATATTGACCACAATCTTACAGTCAGCATGATCATTCTCTATAATCTCAAAGAAAATTTGGTCATAGCTCATAACTACATGAAGCAACAGGCAAATCAAATTCCCTCTGAACGTCAATTTGTTGAAGGGGACTAGGTGTGTCTCCATCTACAACCATACAAGAAGACTTCACTAAAATCCCAAAAGTGTCAGAAACTTGCCCCTAAATTTTATGGTCCTTATACTATTCTAAAATGCATGGGACCAATGGCATATTAGTTAGCCTTTCCCAGTCACTCCAAGCTACATCATGTTTTCATGTCTCATGCCTGAAGAAAGTGACTAAAACCAAGTGCCACACCCAGACCAGTCTACCAAAGTTGGATGAAGAAGGTTCCATTTGGTTGTAGCCACAATATGTATTGAACCAGTGAGAGTGTTGTCTCTGTCAGCGCACCATAAAGAAATTTTTAGTTAAATGGAAGGATACTCCACCAGAAGATGCGATCTGGGAGTCGAATACCATTCTGCAACAATTCCTTCACCTTAATCCTTGAGGACAAGGATCTTTTTCAAGGGTGGGGGCATTTTAGGGACCTAACCTCCCTAAACAACCACATATATAGAATAATATGTTTTCCATGTAATAAAGGCCTACATTAGTCAATAAGGCCTATTTAATAAATATGAACAAGTCAACGTAATAATACCTAATATAAGCTTCTTCTTCTTGAAATATCTTTCTCTAGAATGTTCTTTAGAAGATACAATTAGTATAAATAAGAGTAGGAGGCATGAGAAAGCTTTATCTTGAGAATTATTGTAATAGATCTCTTCTCTACTGGAGATTGCCTCCTCGAAGAGGAAAGTGAACGTTATTTTCTTTTAATAAAGGTATTATTTCTGGTATTGCTCTTCCCAATATTTTGTTATTCCAATGATATATGTTAAATATTCCTATTTTTACATGTTATATTACATATGGTACCTTACATCATAGTAATTCTTTGTTGGTCATTGATTGGATGTTGGGAAAAAGGCATGTGAAAGTATTACTCTAAGGACCTTAGTTGAAGATATTCCTATCATAAAAACAATGTTGTTAATTTCACTTTCATGCATGTGTTTAGAGAAAGTAATGGGTATGTTGATGGATGAAAGAAGTATTACTTGCGGACCCTAGAATGTTGATGGATGGAAAATAAAAGGGGACTCTGTAATAGTTCTTTAGCCACAACCTTATGGATAAGGCTTATTACTTATTTTATAATTTTTTTTGTTGAGAGGGCCTAGTTCTTAACGGAGAGGTTTCAATTTAGAATAATCAATTGATGTATAAAAGGAGCTTTTATCTTTCTTACTTTACTACTATTAAAGATAATAGAACACTGTATAGAAGAACATAAAATCATAGAGAATTAAATAGCATTTTGACCTTTTTAGAAAAATCTTCGGAGAGATTGTACTCAAAAGGGGGAAGTTTATGTATCATATAGACTACTTTTGAGTGGTATGCATATCTATCATATAGACTACTTTTGAGTTTTTGAGGAAGGTAGAAAAACCAATGGAAAATGTGATTTTGTTTTGATCGGTATATAAAATCGAAAACAAAAATTAAATATTAAATATTTAAAATAACATAATAAAATATTTAAATTAATATATAATAATTTTTATATAAATGAATAAAAATAAAATATTTAAATAAAATAATTGAAATTTAAAAATATAATCATAAAATATTCAAAGCAGTGTAATAAGAGTTTACATTATAATAAGGAGTAGTATATGGTTTCGTACGAGATTAAGGTTTTAAGCTAGTTGAAGGTACATGACCATATTATGATAACTTCCAGAATGAGATCTTTTGAATATTATTTAGGTGAAACAGTTTGAATATAAGGAAATAGTTGTTATGATATTTTATGGAAGGTATTTGATATGAGTGGAAGTCTACCTCTTACTAACAATTATGTAATAAAAATGATTTTTTTTTTTTTTTAAATGAAGAACAAATTATTTTAAAAACATTAAATTGAATAATAATCCTAAATATTATAAAAACAATTATTTAAAAAATAAAAAATAAAATAATCACATCAAAACAAAACCCATTACTTTTAACTTTTTTCCTCCTACTTAAAACATGTTCATAAGTCAATGACTGAAATTTTCAAACTAATATATCCATAATTTTTTAATTAGACTGATTAAAATGTTAGTTTAATTTATTATATTCAATGATTGAAATTTTAAAACTAATATACCAATACTACACACTAATGACATCACTTGGAATCAAATACAATAAACTAAACACATTGACCCCGAGAGGAAGGTTTTCTAATGAAGATATGATCTATATATCTTTGGAATCACCTTGTAGTTACTAATAAAGTTTTATGTGATATTCAATATACTTGTAGTTATTAATCAAGCTTTATGTGATATTGAATATATTAAATACTTGACTTGCATAAGGTTATGTGATGGGATATATGATCTTTCCTAATATATTTAAATAGTTAAGGATGCAATTCATATATTTAAATAATTCACTATATTTTTATTAAAATTTGAATTGAATACTATATTTTTAAAGATGTAATTTTAAAACTAATATACTAATACTACACATTAATTACATCATTTTGAATCGAATACTATAAACTAAAGATATTGATTCAAAGAAGAAGATTTTCTAATAGAAATATAATCTATATATTTCAGAGTCACCTTGTATTTACTAATCAAATCTTATGTGATATTAATATACTAAATACTTGACTAGAAAAAGGTCATGTAATGGGATATATGATCTTTACTAAAATATTTAAATACTTAAAAATGAAATTCAGATATTTAAATATTTGAGGATGCAATTCATAATAACTAATTTTTATAAAAATATTTATAAAGTATTCAATGATTGAAAATATTTATAAAGTATTAATGATTGAAAATATTTATAAAAATATTTATAAAGTATTCAATGATTGAAAATATTTATATATATACTACTTTTGAGTGGTATGCAAATGTATCGTATAGAAAAACCAATGGAAAATGTGATTTTGTTTTGATTGGTATATAAAATCGAAAACAAAAATTAAATATTTAATATTTAAAATAATATAATAAAATATTTAAATTAATATATAATAATTTTTATATAAATAAATAAAAATAAAATATCTAAATAGAATAATTGAAGTTTAAAAATATAATCATAAAATATTTAAAGCAATGTTACATTACAATAAGGAGTAGTATATGGTTTTATAAGAGATTAAGGTTTTAAGCTATTTGAAGGTATATGACCATATTATGATAACCTTAAGAACGAGATCTTTTGGATATTATTTAGGTGAAACTGTTTGAATATAAAGAAATAGTTGTTATGATATTTTATGGAAGGTATTTGATATGAGTGGAAGCCTACTTCTTACTAACAACTATGTAATAAAAATATTTTTTTTTTTTAAATCACGAACAAATTATTTTAAAAACATTAAATTGAATAATAATTTTAAATATTATAAAAACAATTATTTAAAAAGTAAAAAATAAAATAATCACATTAAAACAAAACCCATTACCTTTAACTTTTTTCATCCTACTTAAAACATGTTCATAAGTTAATCACTGAAATTTTCAAACTAATATATTTATAAATATTTAGCTAGAATGACTAAAATGTCAGTTTAATTTATTATATTTAATGACTGAAATTTTAAAACTAATATACCAATACTGCACACTAATGACATCACTTGGAATTGAATACAATAAAATAAACACATTGACCCCGAGAGGAAGGTTTTCTAATGAAGATATAATCTATATATCTTTGGAATCACCTTGTAGTTACTAATAAAGTTTTATGTGATATTCAATATACTTGTAGTTATTAATCATTCTTTATGTGATATTAAATATACTAAATACTTGACTTTCACAAGGTTATGTGATGGGATATATGATCTTTCCTAATACATTTAAATATTTAAGGATGCATTTCATATATTTAAATACTTCACTATATTTTTATTAAAATTTGAATTGAATACTATATTTTTAAGGATGCAATTTTAAAACTAATATACCAATACTACACACTAATGACATCACTTTGAATTGAGTACTATAAACTAAAGACATTGACCCAAAGAGGAAGGTTCTCTAATGGAGATATGATCTATATATCTCAAAATCACCATGTAGTTACTAATCAAGTTTTATGTGATATGAATATACTAAATACTTTACTAGGAGAAGGTTATGTGATGGGATATATGATCTTTACTAAGATATTTAAATATTTAAGGATGAAATTCAGATATTTAAATATTATAGGATGCAACTCATAATAACTAATTTTTATAAAAATATTTATAAAGTATTCAATGATTGAAATTTTAAAACTAATGTACCAATACTACACACTAATGACATCACTTGGAATTGAATACAATAAAATAAACACATTGACCCATAGAGGAAGGTTCTCTAATGGAGATATGATCTATATATCTTGGAATAACCTTGTAGTTACTAATAAAGTTTTATGTGATATTCAATATACTTGTAGTTATTAATCATTCTTTATGTGATATTAAATATACTAAATACTTGAAGATATTAAATATGGGAGTCGAATACCATTCTGCAACAATTCTCTCACCTTAATCCTTGAGGACAAGGCTCTTTTTCAAGGTAGAGGGCATTTTAGGGACCTAGCCTACCTAAACCACCACGTAGATAGAATAATATGTTTTCCATGTAATAAAGGCCTACATTAGTCAATAAGGCCTATTTAATAAATATGAACAAGTCAACGTAATAATACCTAATATAAGCTTCTTCTTCTCGAAATATCTTCCTCTAGAATGTTCTTTAGAAGATACAATTAGTATAAATAAGAGTAGGAGGCATGAGAAAGCTTTGTCTTGAGAATTATTGTAATAGATCTCTTCTCTACTGAAGGTTGCTTCCTCGAAGAGGAAAGTGGATGTTGTTTTCTTTCAATAAAAATATTATTTCTGGTATTTCTCTTCTCAATATTTTGTTATTCCATTGATATATGTTGAATATTCCTATTTTTGCATATTATATTACATCTGATACCTTACATCATAGTAATTCTTTGTTGGTCATTGATTGGATGTTGGGGAAAAAGGCACGTGAAATTATTACTCTAAGTACCTTAGTTGAAGATATTCTTATCATAAAAACAATGTTGTTAATTTCACTTTCATGCATGTGTTTAGAGAAAGTAATGGATATGTTGATGGATGGTCCAAAGAAGTATTACTTGCGGACCCTAGAATTTGGCATAGATGGGAAATAAAAGGGAACTCTGTAATAGATGGGAAATAAAAGGGAACTCTGTAATGGATAAGGCTTATTACTTATTTTATAATTTTTTTTTGTTGAGATGGCCTAGTTCTTAACGGAGAGGTTTCAATTTAGAATAATCAATTGATGTATAAGAGGAGCTTTTATCTTTCTTACTTTATTATTATTAAAGCTGCTAGAGTACTTAGTACGTGATATCATAAAGAATTAAATAGCATTTTGACCTTTTTAGAAAAATCTTCGGAGAGATTGTACTCAAAAGGGGAGAAGTCAGTGTAGTATGTATATGTATCATATAGACTACTTTTGAGTGGTATGCATATGTATCGTATAGACAAGTTTTGAGTTTTTGAGGAAGGTAGAAAAACCAATGGAAAATGCGATTTTGTTTTGATTGGTATATAAAATCGAAAACAAAAATTAAATATTAAATATTTAAATTAACATAATAAAATATTTAAATTAATATATAATAATTTTTTTATAAATAAATAAAAATAAAATATCCAAATAAAATAATTAAAATTTAAAAATATAATTATAAAATATTCAAAGCAATGTAATACGAGGTTACATTATAATGAGTAGTATATGGTTTCATACGAGATTAAGGTTTTAAACTATTTGAAGGTACATGACCATATTATGATAACCTTAAGAATGAGATCTTGTGGATACTATTTAGGTGAAACTGTTTAAATATAAGGAAATAGTTGTTATGATATTTTATGGAAGGTATTCGACATAAGTGGAATCCTACCCCTTACTAATAACTATGTAATAAAAATGATTTTTTTTTTTTTTTAAATGGTCAATAAGTTATTTTAAAAACATTAAATTAAATAATAATCCTAAATATTAT
Source organism: Picea engelmannii (assembly GCA_009831015.1). Classification (NCBI taxonomy): domain Eukaryota; kingdom Viridiplantae; phylum Streptophyta; class Pinopsida; order Pinales; family Pinaceae; genus Picea; species Picea engelmannii. Next base: position 505,347 of record ML778807.1, on the reverse strand, counting down.
AAAAACAATTATTTAAAAAATAAAAAATAAAATAATCACATTAATAGAAAACCTATTACTTTTAACTTTTTTCTTCCTACTTAAAACATGTTCATAAGTCAATGGAAATTTTCAAATTAATATATTCATAATTTTTTAGTTAGACTAACAAAAATGTTAGTTTAATTTATTATATTCAATGACCAAAATTTTAAAACTAATATACCAATACTACACACTAATGACATCACTTGGAATAGAATACAATAAACTAAATACATTGACTCACAGAGGAAGTTTCTCTAATGAAGATATGATCTATATATCTTTGGAATCACCTTGTAGTTACTAATAAAGTTTTATGTGATATTCAATATACTTGTAGTTATTAATCAAGCTTTATATGATATTGAATATACTAAATATTTGACTTGCACAAGGTTATGTGATGGGATATATGATCTTTACTAATATATTTAAATACTTAAGGATGCAATTCATATATTTAAATACATCACTATATTTTTATTAAAATTTTGATAAAGTATTCGATGACTGCAATTTTAAAACTAATATACCAATACTACACACTATTGACATCATTTTGAATTGAATACTATAAACTAAAAGCATTGACCCAAAGAGGAAGGTTCTCTAATGGAGATATGATCTATATATCTCAAATCACCTTGTACTTACTAATCAAGCTTTATGTGATATGAATATACTAAATACTTGATTAGGAAAAGGTTATGTGATGGGATATATGATCTTTACTAAGATATTGAAATACTTAACGATGAAATTCAGATATTTAAATATTTGAGGATGCAATTCATAATAACTAATTTTTATAAAAATATTTATAAAGTATTCAATGATTGAAATTTTAAAACTAATGTACCAATACTACACACTAATGACATCAAGAGGAAGGTTCTCTAATGGAGATATGATCTATATATCTTGGAATCACCTTGTAGTTACTAATCAAGTTTTATGTGATATTGAATATACTTGTTGTTACTAATCAAGTTTTATGTGATATTAAATATACTAAATACTGGACTTGAAGAAGGTTATGTGATGGGATATATGATCCTTACTAATATATTTAAATGTTTAAGGATGAAATTCATATATTTAAATATTTGAGGATGCAATTCATGATAACTAATGTTTATTAAAATTTTGATAAAGTATTCAATGATTGAAATTTTAAAACTAATATACCAATACTACAAACTAATGACATCACTTGGAATTGAATACAATAAACTAAAAACATTGACCCAAAGAGGAAGGTTCTCTAATAGAAATATGATCTATATATCGTGGAATCACATTGTAGTTACAAATCAAGTTTTATGTGATATTGAATATACTTGTAGTTACTAATCAAGTTTTATGTGATATCGAATAAACTAAATACTTCATTCGAGAAGGTTATGTGATGGGATATATGATCCTTACTAATATATTTAAATACTTAAGAATGCGATTCATATATTCAATTCATGATAATTAATTTTTATTTAAATTTTGATAAAGTATTCAATGATTGAGATTTTAAAACTAATATACCAATACTACACACTAATGACATCACTTGAAATTGAATACAATAAACTAAACACATTGGCCTAGAGAGGTAGGTTCTCTAATGGAGATATGATTTATATATCGTGGAATCACCTTGTAGTTACTAATCAATTTTTAAATGTGCTATTAAGTATACTTGTAGTTACTAATCAAGTTTTATGTGATATTGGATATACTAAATACTTCACACACAAAAGGTTATGTGATGGCATGTATGATCTTTACTAATATATTTAAATACTTAAGGATGCAATTAATATATTTAAATACGTGAGGATGTAATTCATGATAACTATTTTTTATTAACATTTTGATAAAATATTCAATGATTGAAATTTTAAAACTAATATACCAATACTACACAATAATGACATCACTTGGAATTGAATACAATAAATTAAATAAATTGACTCATAGAGGAAGGTTCTCTAATGGAGATATGATCTATAGATCTTGGAATCACCTTGTATTTACTAATCAAGTTTTATGTGATATTGAATATACTTGTAGTTACTAATCAATTTTTATGTGATATTGAATATACTAAATAATTGACTAGAAGAAGGTTATGTGATGGGATATATGATCTTTACTAATATATTTAAATAATTAATGATGCAATTCATATATTTAAATACTTGAGGATACAATTTATGATAATCATTTTTTATTAAAATTTTGATAAAGTATTTAATGATTGAAAATTTAAAATTAGTATACCAATATTACACACTAATGATGTCACTGGTAGTTACTAATCAATTTTTATGTGATATTGAATATAATAAATACTTAAAAAGGAGAAGGTTATATGATCCTTACTATTATATTTAAATACTTAATTATGCAATTCATATATTTAAATATTTCAGGATACAATTCATGACAACTAATGTTTATTAAAATTCTATAAAGTATTCAACGATTAAAATTTTAAAACTAATATACCAATATTACATATTAATGACATCACTTGGAATTGAATATAATAAGTTAAACACATTAACCTAGAGAGGAAGGTTCTCTAATAGAGATATGATCTATATATCTCGATATCACCTAATTACTCATCAAAATAAAAAATAAATAAATAAAAAATAAATATATATATATATATATATATATATA
>ML778807.1:478451-500708 GCA_009831015.1 Picea engelmannii | reverse complement strand
TATTTATTTTCATTTAATTTTATATCAACATTTTTATTAATATAATATGATGTTATTTGTAATTTTAGAAATAAAATGTATAAGGAGTTTTTGTGATGTCAAAAGTTTTAAGTAGACATTCCACTCTCATTGGAGATTTCTTGATGATGGGTGGAGTGTCCACCTGAAAAATTGGGCATTTCAAAAAATCTTTACAGTGTTTATTTTCATAATTAAAACCCACATTATGAGGAACTATTAAAATCTAATATGATTATTTTTTTTTTAATTATATCTTTATTAGATTTTTAAATCCAAAAATATTGAAAAAATCAAACAATTTAAATCTCATATTTAATTCATAACATTTAAAAAAACAAAAAACAAATAAAAAAATTTATTATTAAAATAAAAAATGAATAAACCATATATACATTTATGTAAACTAAATCATTATATCATATCCAAAATAACTATAATCTTAAATTATTATTATTATTCATAAAAAAATAATTTTAAATAAAATACTAAAACTGATCCCACCCTATTATGTTTTCTTTAATATTTTTCCCACCCCCACCGCCACCCTCATGAGGGTGGTGGTGGGGGGAAATATTAGAGAAAACATATGTGAGGGGAATATTAGAGAAAACATAATCGCCACCCTCATGAGGGTGGGGGTGGGGGTGAATATTAGAGAAAACATGTGTGGGGAGGATATTGGAAAAACACATTGTGTTTTCTCTAAGATCCCCCCCACATGAGGGTGAGGCTGAGAGTGGGGGTGGGGGTGAGGGTTGGGGGAATATTAGAGAAAACATAATATGTTTTCTCTAATATTCCCTTCACATGAGGGTGGGGGTTGGGGGGAATATTAGAGAAAACATAATTCCCCCCACATTGTTGAAATATTGTAACTACAAATAGTATTATATTTATTATTAAATCATTATTAATTATATAAATCCCCTTTCGTGGATTGATCATGTTAGGCTTTGTAAATGACCAAATCTCCTTTTGTGGATTCGTCAAACCCTAATTATATCATGCAAATTAAGAAGTTGTCCCCAGACCTAATTAAAGTGGTTTTAAACACTAGTGAAGAAGTTGTCCCTGCCTAGTAAAGAGACACCTCCCTAGCACATGCCAGCTAATATAAATAAGAGAGGCTATTGACTCATTCACTCACTCTCTCATTCCAATCAACAAGTACACAAGTTTGGAGCTTTCTGCAGTTGGGAGAAGAAGGAAGAGAGAGGCGCATTTCTTAGTGTTGGATATTCTCTAACATTTTGGTTTATTGTCTTGGCATTGTATTAGATATCTATATTAAGGAAGTTTTTGCTGGGTTTTCTCCCCCATGAGGGCTTCCCGAGATAAATGTTTCATATCTTGTGATTTTGTTTTTCTCAGTGATCTTACCTATGTTATTGTTATCTAGTAAATTGATAAGAAACTTAATAGCTGCTATAAAATTAACATGGTATCAGAGCTAAGTTGAATAGAGCACCTTTCACTGGATAATAAAAAACGTCATTATTGACGTACAAGAAAATTAGGTCTTTTTATTGGAAGATAATTTCAGCCTAAAACTCATCAAGGAAGTGTGCCCTAGGGCAAGCTCATTGGCATCTTGAGCGCACTTTTCCAGTGTACATAACTCTTGGAAAGTGAAACCCTAGTTTTCACTGGTACCATAATACTAGGAAATGAGAACCAGTACCAAAAGTACTAGTCCAAAATTGTGAAAGCTCATTTTCAACGGGTAAAAGTTGGATTTTCAGAAAATTGACTACACCATGCTACTCACCTTAGCCAAGCGCACCTTCTGGTAAGTTCATATCTAAATTCTAAGAACTTTCATATTTTGGTCATTTTCCCAGCTCCAGGTCAAGATGTCTGCAAGCACCAAGCTTGTTGACAAGTTAGAAGGCATGGAAAAATTTCATGCCTGGAAGTATAGGATTTCACTCATCCTTGAAGAGAATGATCTAGAAATATTCATCAAAGAAAATGTACCAGAACCTGGAGATGCTACAACTAAAGCAAAGTACCAGAAGGACATGGTTAGGGCCAGAAGAATCATTGCAGACTCTATCAAAGATCACTTGATCCCTCAAGTGTCATCTAAGAATACCCCAAAAGAAATGTTTGATGCCCTAACCAGATTGTATGAAGGAAGAAACATTAACCGGAATATGAACTTGAGAACTCAACTGAAGAATACAAAGATGCAGAAAGGAGACACGGTTCATGAATATTTCTCTAGAATCTCTCAATTCAAGGAATATCTAGAAAAAATTAGAGATACCCTAGATAAATATGAACTCATAATTATAACTCTTAATGGTCTCACAAGACCTTAGGATGCATTCATCCAAACCATTTGTGCCAGAAAGGGAAAAACTACAATTTGACCATCTTTGGGAAGAATGTGTTCAAGAAGAAGCAAGAGTATCTAACCGAGAAGCAATACTATTAAGGGATGATGATCAAGATCTATCTACTCATATTAAAGGATGAAAGAGAAGGCCTCACTTCAAGAAGGATACCCACCCACATAAGGAGTCTCACTCCCCAAATAAATCCATCCATAAAGAATCTCACCCTCCAAGGAGATTCTAGAAGTTTCAGAAAGGTCAAAGAAGAGAAAAAGATTGTAACGAACCTCCTCGTTACGACAACAACTCTGAATATAGATGCGATTTTTTTTTTTTTTGTGTAAGGTGTGTGCGCGCGTGGAGAAGTAACAACACACTTAACTGTACGACGCCACTCGACAACCAACAAGACGCAACCATGACAAGGTAAAACTGAAGGCACACAACGAGTAACTGCAACAGTATACGACCACAGGCATAAGGCACACAACAAAAACATTAAGACATACTGGGGTGCACAGTAAGACACAGGCGTAAGAGTCCAAGGGGTTAGGGTTACTATTTCTGCAAAGGAAAGTAGGGCGTTTAGTCTTATGTCTTATCGAAAGAAGATTAGACAGGCTCCTGGCCGACTGCTCAGGTAGAAACTAGTAACCTGACCCAAAAAATGACGCAAGTAAGATGAATACAACAAGAGGACCCTGACACATCATAGATACAATTAGCAATAAATGCCCTAGACCTAAGGCGTACAACTAGCAGCTATAATCAGAAAATGACACTAGGTGTTAAGTACAGTACAGTCACAGAGGGAAGAATCCAACAGTAGAGTTCACCATTTCCGCACAGAAAAGCAGGGCTTTTAGTCTTATGTCTTCTCGAAAGAAGATTAGACAGGCTCCTGGTCGATTGCTCAGGCAGAAACTAATAACCTTCGTCGGGTGTGTCGCAAGAGTGGAAACCCTGCCTTTAAAGGGCCCGAGACTCTTGATACGGCACTAGATTCTTTATGCAGAAAAAATCACACACACGGACATATATGCTAAGGCAACAGGGAGGTGTCTATACCCCACCTGACACAACCGACCAAGCAACCCACTGAATACTATCAAGTACAACATAAACAAGAAGGACGACTACATCCTTTACGGAAGGCGCACGACAAGAAGGGCTCCAACAACGATCACCCAAGTTCAACATTAATTAAATTTCAACCCCTTTCCTCATTTACTAAACTCAAGGTAATTTTTGGTACTTAATCAAGATTATTAAACCGTCAATGTTTATTAATAACCAAAAAGTTACAACAACATTGTCATGAGATATTAACATCCTTCATTTATATCACAAATCCGGTCCAGGATTTCCACAAATACAACACCTCTTATATGCTACGACCCCAAAATTTGAATGGCCTTCCAAGATAAAAACATTCACTTAAACCTAAGGAGCTCACAATGCGATGTCATCAATGATCATAAGGTTCAATAATAATGCTTTAACATAACACCATAATTATAGGTAACATCATATTGAAATTAACAATATACATCATAATCTATAGGTGGCTAATCTACAAAATAATAAATTTAAAATGACCATAATAAAAAGGGCAATAATTGGAAATGACATTCTATCAGTATTACAAATGTCCATAATTTAAAGATACAAGTTATTAAGGATGTCAATATATAGAATTACCTCATCGTTAGGTGACATCAATTGAGAAATGACAATTTACATCAAATTAAGAATTGAAACCTATAATATAATAAAATTTAAAGGGACAATAATTAAAAGGACAATATTGAAAAGACAAAATATCCATATAAAAAGACGAAATTTAAGGAGAACAATAATTAAAAATCTAAATATGGGATTATCATCCTATTTGCATATTAAAGATCGATATATGGAATTATCATCCTATTTGCATAATTACAAATCGATATATGGAATTATCATCCTATTGCATAATTAAAAATCGATATATGGAATTATCATCCTATTTGCATAATTAAAATCGATACAAGGAATTATCATCCTTGCAATAAATTATAACGACCTAACCTCTAATTTGTCATCATACAACCATAACTGTACTAACATTCAATGCGTTGGGCTGTAATAACAGTATCACCAACAATTGTCATTACTATTTAGAATTTATTAATCGGCAACAGAATATGCTAAATTAACTAAGTTACGTCCCTGCAACCCACACGAGTAATCATGACTGTAATAACCGTTTGCATGCATCAGAATATATTGTTTGTTCAGTTTGTGAAGGTTGGTTTCAAAAATAGAAATAACAGAAATATTCGAAAATAGGGACCGGAGTTCATGGCACTCAGCGCAAATGCAGCAATGAGGAAACGAAATGCCAACATTGACAGGAATGCAAGAATGTAAAAAGAAAACGAAGTGCCATCGTTGACAGGAGCGCAAGAAGGGAAAATGAAAAACGAAATGCCAGATCATTGCCAGATCATTTAAAATGCCCAAGTATGTCAGGAGAACGCCCACAGTCCCCAAAACAAAAACGCCACTATATGTAAAAGAAAAACGCATTGTACAGATTGCCCAATACAAACGCCATTGCATGAAAAAGAAAATGCCAGAAAACGCCAAAATATATCAATTGCAAATGCCCAAGACAACAGTGGCAAAAAAAACGTCCAATATCATTTAAAAGAAAAGAAGATCATTAAACCTGTAACTCTCAGTTCAAATCGCCCAATATCATTTAAAAAAAAATAGATTATTAAGCGGGTAAAATGCACTGTATGAAACGCCCCATCTAATGACTGCCCACTGTATAAAAAAAAAAATTCCCAGTATACGAATTGCCCATTGTCAATAAGTAAATGCCTAGCAACTATCTGCCCACTGTCAAGATAAGAACGCCCAAAACCTGCTGCCCAACACATACACTGAATGCCAAAAACAAAAACGCCCAAGACACACAGCCCAACGCAGACCAATAAACCTTTAAAACGCCGACGAAAACGCCCAGAAATATTCAGTAAGACGCACACAGTAAGGTCCCTTCCCCCTTCCAGTAAAAACGTGTTCTATCATCCACCACGACAATGAATACAAAAACAAAGTTCCAGACTTCCAATTTCATTAACCATTTAACCATCATCATTCCTAGAACGAATTTGCCAGAACTAGCTTTCCAGTACAGTTATACAAAGACAAAATTTGCCAGAACAATCTCACACTACATTGCGGAAACGAAATTGCCGATAGAGTTTTTCTTCTTTTTTCCCAGTAACACAATACACAATCCTAAATTATAACAACAATTGTTTTACACAGTCCAGGACGTCGAATGGAAAGGATATAACAACAATATTAAAAATTACACATTCTCGCACTATCATCTAAATTTCACAGTCCAGAATTTCGGCAGAATGATTTCATACAGTCAGAACGACGAATGGAAGGGAATATACAACATCAATAACATTAAAATTGCCGAATAAAAAAAAATGCATTCTACTTCACCAATTAAAATCATATCGTTGCCTTACGCCCACGTCAGAAGGCATCCCGCGCTCTGTGCCGTGTCCCGCGCTCCTTGCCGCTCCCGCTTGTCGACCGCAGAAAGCTCACCGGTACCTCCCAGCCAAACGCTAGGGGTACTCTGCTTCCCCCTTATCCCCCCGAGCCGCAAAGGGGCCACACAAGATCCAGAGATAAGACTAGCTTCTCAGCTCACCTCCAAGGCTGAGCCACCACTCTAATACAGCTGAGATAAACCCAACTCCTCACAAGCAATCCGTCAAGCCACAATCTGGAAACATAACGTTACGCTCACCGTCCCCCCTTCCTCCTTCTTTCCCCCTTCTTTTATATAAAATTGAGACCCACCTACTTTCCTAAATCATTATTAATTAAATTTTTATGACAACCCTCTAAAAATTCACTGTCGTCCAAGTGTCACTAATCCCCATGGTTCTCCAAAAATTCATTTCTTTTTAATAATTAAAAGACTCAATTCCCTCACTCCCCCTAAAGTCGCTCCTAAAAGTACTCCTAGGGCTCCTAGATCCCCTCTCATGCTTTTAATAACTTTCCTAAAATCAAGTTTCTGATTTTTAGTAACTCCTTAAATGTTGTTTCCTTTTCACTTTTTACCCTATGTCTCCTACTTTCCCTTATTGAGTTTCCTTTATTACAAGTTTCCTCATTTCTATTTTTTTTTTATTTCTCTCTTTTTATTATTATTATTTTTTTTTATTATTATATTTTCTTTTGTTAAACCCAAAATGATAATTGCGCTAAATAGTCTTTTCAATATATTTTTAAAATCCTAAATTTTTATACTCCCTCTCTTAAATAATTTTAATCTTCTTTAAAATTTAACAAAAAAACCCTGGGTTTCAATTAATTTATCCCCCTCATTACTTTACCCCCCCTTAGTTTAAGAAGACTTTAACTAACACATAGGAGGGTTTTAGTTTACGCCCTTATGTTTAATTTTGTAGGCTCTTTTCTTAGGGCTTATCAGAATTTTATCTTTGAGATGTTTTAAATTTAGGTTTAGATTGAACTAGGTGACAATTCATTAGGGGAGTCGTTTTAAGAATTTTATCAGGCGTTAAGGTCTTAGGGTCATCTAGGTTGTCTCATCATCATCATCCATGCGACGTGCCCTTCAGGACGCACTACGTGCTCCAAGGGTGCCACTCGCCTCGTTTGCTTCTGTTGCTCGATGTGCCCTTCAGGATGCACCACGTGCTCCAAGGGTGCCACTCATTGACTTGACAGATTGGTAGACATCTATAACCCCTGGAGTCAACACTCCACCAGGTGAACTTGTGGGAGACTAAGGGCTCTAAGGAATAAGGCCCCCGCCTTATTGCGCACCCCTTAGAGTCATCGTGAGTGACTATTGCAGTCTGCCCTCACGGCATTGTGGATCCTCTCGAACTAGGTAATCGTTAACCTATAGTTCGAGCCACGACGGGATTGCTAGTAGGCTGTGGCAAGGCTGCTGTCCACACCTCTCCCTCAACCTCTCTGGAAATCATGTGTGGCCCATTTACTCCATATGTGAGTCTTGGTCGGCAAGCTATCGTCAGCCTGCATCATCAACCATCATGTCAGATCATGTCAACAACATATCATAAAATCAATAGCATATCATCAAAACAAAGCAATATCACCGTAAATGAAACAACCCAAATAGCCCACTCCCTGACTCAATCCGGAGTCCAAGGGAGTTCCACCGATGCCTCTGCATCCTCAAGGTCTGAAACCCTACACACTCAATGAAACTGAGTCAGCAACACCTGTCTACATCAATTAGTAAAACATCATGTCGTCTATCAGAATGCATCATAATCAAGCATAAATGTATTAATATTAGGAAAGTCCAGATCACTTGCGAGCAAGTGTCCTCAAAGAATAAGTTTTGTAAGTGCGCCAGAGCGGGATGTTACATACACCCCCTCTTGGTCTAAACTTCGTCCCAAAGTTTCTCAATATAAATGACGAAATAAATGTACCACAATATCATAAGTACCACAGTATCATAAGTCTATCTATCAAACAAAAACGGAAACTGCTGGCGCATATCATATGCATCCTCCCAGGTCGCCGAGTGCGGACTATAATTGTCCCACTGGACCTTGACCGGATCTACCGTTCGATGTCGTAACTGTCAAACGCGATGATCTAAAATGCGGACCGGCTCATCCATGAGCGCTCCCTCGTTCGATACCTGCAAGGAACTCATGTCAATCACGTGTGTAGGATGACTAACATAATGTCTCAAAACAGATACATGAAAAACATCGTGCATTCGCCTCAAAGAATCAGGCAAGGCTAGTCGATAGGCCACGGGCCCCTTTCTCTCCACAATCTCGAAAGGTCCCACGAACCTAGGAGATATTTTAGCTCCCCTTCCAAACTTGATCGAACTCTTATGCAGTTTTACCCGTAAGAAGACTCGATCGTCGACCTCGTAACTACGGTCGACTCGGTGCGCATCGGCATAACTCTTCTGTCGATCCTGGGCTTCTTTTATCCTTTGTCTTATGGTTTGCATTTTCTCTTCCATTTTTTGGATCGCTTCTGGTCCCACCAGGACCCTATCCTCAAGCTGATCCCAACTCAAGGGCGTTCGACACAGTCGCCCATAAAGAAACTCAAAAGGTGCCATCTTAATGGTGCTCTGGTAACTGTTGTTATAAGCGAACTCTACTAGAGGCAAGAATTCCTCCCAACGCTTTTGTTGGTCCATCACGTACATGCGCAACATGTCTTCCAAGGTTTGGTTCATTCGTTCTATCTGTCCGTCGGTCTCTGGGTGATACGCAGTACTAAAGTTAAGTTGAGTTCCCAAGGCCTCTTGGAAACTCATCCAAAATCGTCCAGTAAACACCGATCCTCGATTGGATATAATCTTCTTAGGCACGCCATGCAGCCTCACAATCTCACTGATGAAAAATCTCGCTATGTCAGGTGCCTGATACGTCGTACGCACTGGAATAAAGTGATCACTCTTCGTCAGAGTGTCTACTACTACAAAAATCGAGTCTTGTCTTCTTGCCGTCAGTGGCAATCCAACAATAAAATCCATCGAAATGACTTCGCATTTCGATTCCGGAATGGCATGGGGTTGAAGTAATCCTGCCGGGTGTCTATGTTCAGCCTTTACCTGCTGACACTCAAGACATCTAGCCACAAGGTTGACTATGTTGGCCTTCATTCCTTTCCAGAAGAACAAGGGCTTAAGGTCTGCCCTCATCTTCGTAACTCCCGGGTGAGCCATGTAAACTTCTCTATGAGCCTCACTCAGAATCAACATCCTCAACTCGTTGTTTGGCGGTACGTAAATCCGACCTCTAAACCTCAATAAACCATCGCTATCAAATAAATACCCCTCATATCGTGGTACCATCATTGTGTTTTGTCCAATAAAATCCTCGACTTCTTTGTACCAGTCATCGTCACGCTGTAAAGTGAGAATCTTCTCACGTAGATTCGTCTGAAGAGGCAACACTGAAAAGATCTGTGGTCTCTGACTCAAAGCATACGCCATTGGGTTCACTATTCCCTTTATGTAAGTAATCTCGAAGTCGTACTCGCTAAGCAATTCCGACCAACGTCGTTGTCATGCGTTTGGGTCGCTTTGCGTAAAAATGTGTTGTAATCCACAATGATCAGTCTTTAATTCAAATTTTCGTCCAACAAGGTAGTGTCTCCATACCTTTAAGGAATATACTATGGCTAATAACTCCAAATCATGTGTCGCGTAGTTTTCCTCATGCCTTCTTAGTTTGCTCGAAATGTAAGCAATCGCTCGTCTGTCTTGCATCAGGACCCCGCCTAACCCTTCCTTGGATGCGTTAGTGAATACCAAGAAGTCTGCATCCATGTCAGGGACCTTTAGTATCAGCGCTGTTGTCAACAACTCCTTAAGCCTCCTAAATGCTTCCGCGCATTTCTCTGTCCAAACAAACTTCTTGTTTTTCTTCTGCAATTCCGTGATCGGATTTGCTATCCTTGAAAATCCTTCGAAAAACCGTCGATAGTATCCTGCTAAACCCATAAAACTATGCACTTTTGTGACATTCGTTGGCGCAGGCCATTCCATAATAGCCTCAACCTTGGCTAGATCCATGGCGATACCTTCATCGGAGATGACATGCCCTAAGTAGTGAATCCTCGATTGATAAAAAGAGCATTTGGACAGCTTCCCATATAATTTGTGTTCTTGTAAACATTGTAGTACCAAGCGCAAGTGCTCGTCATGCTCCTCCATCATCCGAGAGTAGATCAGAATATCGTCAATGAATACCTAGATGAACTTGTCCAAGTATTCGTGGAACACCCCGTTCATCAAACTCATGAATACCCCTGGGGCATTTGTCAGTCCAAACGGTAAAATAGTAAATTTGTAATGTCCAAATCTCATCTTAAAGGCGGTCTTAGGGATGTCGTCCTCCTTGATCCGTAACTGGTGATACCCTGATCGCAAATCAATATTGGAGAACATCGTCGCACCCTTCATTTGATCGAACAGATCATCAATTCTTGGCAAGGGATACTGATTCTTGATCGTAGCCTTGTTCAGTTGACGGTAGTCAATGCAAAGCCTCCATGATCCATCCTTCTTCTGAATGAAAATAACTGGTGCACCCCACGGTGATACACTAGGACGTATCAATCCCAGGTCCAACAACTCCTTCAATTGCATTTTCAACTCTTGCAACTTCGGGGTCGACATCTGATAAGACGTTCTTGCTATCGGTTTAGTCCCCAGTTTCAGGTCTATGGTAAACTCCAATTCTCTTTCTGGCGGCATCCCAGACAACTCCTCTGGAAATATGTCTGCAAACTCCTTCACCACCGGAAGGTGTTCTAGACCTTCTACTACTCCCTTTTCATTTAGCGCAAGGATCGCATAAAGCTTGCACCCCTTGCGCATACTCTTCCGTAACTGTAAGGAAGAGATGAACCTCAGGGATACTCCCTGGTTCCATCCTACTATCACACGTCTCTGTCCTTCATCATCGACTAAGCTCAACCGTTTCGTCTTATAGTTGAGTATCACCTCATGCAATTCCAACCAATCCATGCTGATCACGACGTCCTAAGACCCTAAGATCGTGACGTACAAGTTGAACCTCATGACAAACTCTCCCAGGTTAAGGGTACATCCTGTAACCTTTCCTCCGACCTTTTGTTTGGCTCCCGAAGCCATCTCTACAAAGCTAAACTCGTCTTGTTCGACTGCCTTGACCTTAATCCTTTTTAGCACTACACCAGAAATGAAACTCTCAGTAGCTCCTGAGTCTATCAAAATACTAAGGGTCTGGTCAGCGACAGTACCTGTCGTCTCGAGCACAGTCGACTGGTGCTCTGCCTGGCGGTTACTCACCGTTGCATGTATCGGATGGGCTTTGCCCATATCTCCCACTGCAGTGGGTTCGACTGATCCAGACGCTCTGGTCCTCTCCACAGGACAATCACACTGGTAGTGTGGCTCCCCACACGTCTAACACCCCTTCTTCGGCCCAGTAGTTCTGGTACCCGAAGTAGAAGATGACTGCCCACTGGCCTGAAACCCTGGTCTATTATGTTGAACAACCCTAAATTGCTGCTACTGCGGGCAACGCTGTTGCTGCTGCTGTGGTCCTCGATAAGGTGTCCGCTGCTGAGGCGGCGGTCATCGTGGTGTAGCAAAGGTGGATCCCCTCTGGAAGCCACGATACCCCAGCGTGTGTCTCGCTGGTGTCTGCTGCTGTGGCGTACCATATGAACCCTGCCCTGCAGGTCTCGCTGGAGTCCTAGTCTGACCCCCACTTATAAGCTCCTCCTTTGCTATGAGGGCCTTTTGGACAGCGTCATGCAAGGTTTGAGGCATCAAGATCCTAACCTTTGCATGCAGGCTGTCGTTAAGGCCAAACACGAACCTGTTGACCTTGAGCTTCTCAGTGTTTAGGTGCGGAGCATACCAGAGCAGCTCCATAAAACGTGCCTCATACTCGGGCACTGTATGACCTCCCTGTCATAAGGAATTGAACTCATTGAGCTAATGCTCAATGAATTCCTCAGAAAGATACCTCTCTCGGAATCGTTCCTCGAACAGTTCCCATGACACATCTTCAATGACCATGTTTAGCTGCGGCAGGAGCATCTTCCACCATAGAAGAGCGCTCCCCTTCAGTTGAAAGACCGCCATGCGGACCTTCATGTTGGAGGTATAATCGCGAAGTGCGAAGCACATCGCCATATTCTCCAACCATGCCTCGGCGGCTATACCGTCTGGGGCACCAAAGAACTCAGGAAATTTTACATTCTCGAGTTCACGGTGAATGCTACTCGTAACGGCCGGTGCGCGTGGCGGAACCTCAGCAGGTGTCGGCACCCTGGCCTCCTCTCTATCCAATCTGCTGATCAACGCCTCGGACATGCGCTGGAAAGATCTCATCATCCCCACAACATCGGCAACTGTGATCTGCTCCTGTCCAAGGGCCTGCTCGCCTCCCTGGGGGTTAGACCCCTCAGGCGTGGATGCTGCTGGAGGCGTCATGCCTCCTCCCCTAGCACCCCGTTGTCTGCCTTCGTGGCGTCCTCTAACCATGATTACCTGCACACACTCAATCAACTCGATCAGCAATAGAATAATCAACATAATCATGTCAATGGAAGCCGTAGCGAATCCCAAGTCGCGAGTCGAACCGGCTCTGATACCATATGTAATGAACCTCCTCGTTACGACAAAAACTCTAAATACAGGTGCAATTTTTTTTTTTGTGTGTAAGGTGTGTGCGCGCGTGGAGAAGTAACAACACACTTAACTATACGACGCCACTCGACAACCAACAAGACGCAACCACGACAAGGTAAAACTGAAGGCACACAACGAGTAACTACAACAGTATACAACCACAGGCATAAGGCGCACAACACAAACATTAAGACATACTGGGGTGTACAGTAAGACACAGGGGTAAGAGTCCACTGGGTTAGGGTTACTATCTTTGCACAGGAAAGCAGGGCGTTTAGTCTTATGTCTTCTCGAAAGAAGATTAGACAGGCTCCTAGCCCACTGCTCAGGCATAAACTAGTAACCCGACCCAAAACATGTCGCAAGTAAGACAAATACAACAAGAGGACCCGACACATCACAGAGAAAATTAGTGATAAATGCCCCTAGACCTAAGGCGTACAACTAGTAGTTGTAATCAGAAAATGACACCGGGTGTTAAGTACAGTACAGTCATAGAGGGAAGAATCCAACAGTAGAGTTCACCATTTCTGCACAGAAAAGCAGGGCTTTTAGTCTTATGTCTTCTCGAAAGACGATTAGACAGGCTCTTGGCCGACTGCTCAGGCATAAACTAATAACCTCCGTCAGGTGTGTCGCAAGAGTGGAAACCCTGCCTTTAAACGGCCCGAGACTCTTGATACGGCACTGGATTCTTTACGCAGAAAAAATCACACACATGGACATATATGCTAAGGCAATAGGGAGGTGTCTATACCCCACCCGACACAACTGACCAAGCAACCCACTGAATACTATCAAGTACAACATAAAAATGAAGGACGACTACGTCCTTTACGGAAGGCGCACGACAAGAAGGGCTCCGACAATGATCACACAAGTTCAACATTAATTAAATTTCAACCACTTTCCTCGTTTACTAAACTCAAGGTAATTTTTGGTACTTAATCAAGGTTATTAAACCGTCAATGTTTATTAATAACCAAAAAGTTACAACAACGCTGTCATGAGATATTAACATCCTTCATTTATATCACAAATCCGGTCCAGGATTTCCACAAATACAACACCTCTTATATGCTACGACCCCAAAATTTGAATGGCCTTCCAAGATAAAAACATTCACTTAAACCTGAGGAGCTCACAATGCGATGTCATCAATGATCATAAGGTTCAATAATAATCCTTTAACATAACACCATAATTATAGGTAACATCATATTGAAATTAACAATATACATCATAATCTATAGGTGGCAAATCTACAAAATAATAAATTTAAAATGACCATAATAAAAAGGGAAATAATTGGAAATGACATTCTATCAGTATTACAAATGTCCATAATTTAAAGATACAAGTTATTAAGGATGTCAATATATAGAATTACCTCATCGTTAGGTGACATCAATTGAGAAATGACAATTTACATCAAATTAAGAATGGAAACCTATAATATAATAAAATTTAAAGGGACAATAATTAAAAGGACAATATTGAAAAGACAAAATATCCATATAAAAAGACGAAATTTAAGGAGAACAATAATTAAAAATCTAAATATGGGATTATCATCCTATTTGCATATTAAAGATCGATATATGGAATTATCATCCTATTTGCATAATTACAAATCGATATATGGAATTATCATCCTATTGCATAATTAAAAATCGATATATGGAATTATCATCCTATTTGCATAATTAAAATCGATACAAGGAATTATCATCCTTGCAATAAATTATAACGACCTAACCTCTAATTTGTCATCATACAACCATAACTGTACTAACATTCAATGCGTTGGGCTGTAATAACAGTATCAACAACAATTGTCATTACTATTTAGAATTTATTAATCGGCAACAGAATATGCTAAATTAACTAAGTTACGTCCCTACAACCCACACAAGTAATCATGACTGTAATAACCGTTTGCATGCATCAGAATATATTGTTTGTTTAGTTTGTGAAGGTTGGTTTCAAAAATAGAAATAACAAAAATATTCGAAAACAGGGACCGAAATTCATGGCACTCAGCACAAATGCAGCAATGAGGAAACGAAATGCCAACATTGACAGGAACGCAAGAATGTAAAAAGAAAACGAAGTGCCATCGTTGACAGGAGCGCAAGAAGGGAAAATGAAAAACAAAATGCCAGATCATTGCCAGATCATTTAAAACACCCAAGTATGTCAGGAGAACGTCCACAGTCCCCAAAACAAAAACGCCACTGTATGTAAAAGAAAAATGCACTGTACAGATTGCCCAATACAAACGCCACTGCATGAAAAAGAAAACGCCAGAAAACGCCAAAATATATCAATTGCAAACGCCCAAGACAATAGTGGCAAAAAAAATGCCCAATATCATTTAAAAGAAAAGAAGATCATTAAACCTGTAACTCTCAGTTCAAATCGCCCAATATCATTTAAAAAAAATAGATTATTAAGCGGGTAAAACGCACTGTATGAAACACCCCATCTAATGACTGCCCACTGTATAAAAAAAAAATTGCCCAATATACGAACTGTCCACTGTCAATAAGTAAATGCCCAGCAACTATCTGCCCACTGTCAAGATAAGAAAACCCAAAACCTGTTGCCCAACGCATACACTGAATGCCAAAAAAAAACCGCCCAAGATGCACAACCCAACGCAGACCAATAAACCTTTAAAATGCTGATGAAAACGCCCAGAAATATTCAGTAAGACGCACATAGTAAGGTCCCTTCCCCCTTCCAGTAAAAACATGTTCTATCATCCACCACGACAATGAATAAAAAAACAAAGTTCCAGACTTCCAATTTCATTAACCATTTAACCATCATCATTCCTAGAACGAATTTGCCAGAACTAGCTTTCCAGTACAGTTATACAAAGACAAAATATGCCAGAACAATCTCACACTACATTGCGGAAATGAAATTGCCGACAGAGTTTTTCTTTTTTTTTCCCAGTAACACAATACACAATCCTAAATTATAACAACAATCATTTTACACAGTCTAGGACGTCGAATGGAAAGGATATAACAACAATATTAAAAATTACACATTCCCGCACCATCATCTAAATTTGCACAGTCCAGAATTTCGGCAGAATGATTTCATACAGTCAAAGCGACGAATGGAAGGGAATATACAACATCAATAACATTAAAATTTCCGAATAAAAAAAAATGCATTCTACTTCACCAATTAAAATCATACTGTTGCCTTACGCCCACGTCGGAAGACATCCCGCACTCCGTGCCGTGTCCCGCGCTCCTTGCCACTCCCTCTTGTCGACCGCAGAAAGCTCACCGGTACCTCCCAGCCAAACGCTAGGGGTACTCTGCTTCCCCCTTATCCCCCCGAGCCGCAAAGGGGCCACACAAGATCCATAGATAAGACTAGCTTCTCAGCTCACCTCCAAGGCTGAGCCACCACTCTAATACAGCTGAGATAAACACAACTCCTCACAAGCAATCCATCAAGCCACAATCCGGCAGCATAACGTTACGCTCACCGTCCCCCCTTCCTCCTTTCCCCCTTCTTTTATAGAAAATTGAGACCCACCTACTTTCCTAAATCATTATTAATTAAATTTTTATGACAACCCTCTAAAAATTCACTGCTGTCCAAGTGTCACTAATCCCCACAGTTCTCCAAAAATTCATTTCTTTTTAATAATTAAAAGACTCAATTCCCTCACTCCCCCTAAAGTCACTCCTAAAATTACTCCTAGGGTTCCTAGATCCCCTCTCATGCTTTTAATAACTTTCCTAAAATGAAGTTTCTGATTTTTAGTAACTCCTTAAATGTTGATTCCTTTTCGCTTTTTACCCTATGTCTCCTACTTTCCGTTATTAAGTTTCCTTTATTACAAGTTTCCTCATTTCTATTTTTTTTTTATTTCTCTCTTTTTATTATTATTTCCTTTTTTTTTATTATATTTTTTTTTGTTAAACCCAAAATGATAATTGTGCTAAATAGTCTTTTCAATATATTTTTAAAATCCTAAATTTTTATACTCCCTCTCTTAAATAATTTTAATCTTCTTTAAAATTTAACAAAAAACCCCTGGGTTTCAATTAATTTATCCCCCTCATTACTTTACCCCCCCTTAGTTTAAGAAGACTTTAACTAACACATAGGAGGGTTTTAGTTTACGCCCTTATGTTTAATTTTGTAGGATCTTTTCTTAGGGCTTATTAGAATTTTATCTTTGAGATGTATTAAATTTAGGTTTAGATTGAACTAGGCGACAGTTCATTAGGGGAGTCGTTTTAAGAATTTTATTAGGCGTTAAGGTCTTAGGGTCATCTAGGTTGTCTCATCATCATCATCCATGCAACGTGCCCTTCAGGACGCAATATGTGCTCCAAGGGTGCCACTCCCCTCGTTTGCTTCTGTTGCGCGACGTGCCCTTCAGGATGCACCACATGCTCTAAGGGTGCCACTCGCTGACTTGACAGATTGGTAGACATCTATAACCCCTGGAGTCAACACTCCGCCAGGTGAACTTGTGGGAGACTAAGGGATCTAAGGAATAAGGCCCCCGCCTTATTGCGCGCCCCTTAGAGTCATCGTGAGCGACTGTCACAGTCTGCCCTCACGGCAATGTGGATCCTCTCGAACTAGGTAATCGTTAACCTACAGTTCGAGCCACGACGGAAGTGCTAGTAGGCTGTGGCAGGGCTGCTGTCCACACCTCTCCCTCAACCTCTCTGGAAATCATGTGTGGCCCCTTTACTCCATATGTGAGTCTTGGTCGGCAAGCTATCGTCAGCCTGCATCATCAACCATCATGTCAGATCATGTCAACAACATATCATAAAATCAATAGCATATCATCAAAACAAAGCAATATCATCGTAAATGAAACAACCCAAATAGCCCACTCCCTGACTCAATCCGGATTCCAAGGGAGTTCCACCGATGCCTCTGCATCCTCAAGGTCCGAAACCCTGCACACTCAATGAAACTGAGTCAGCAGCACCTGTCTACATCAAGTAGTAAAACATCATGTCGTCTATCAGAACGCATCATAATCAAGCATAAATGTATTAATATCAGGAAAGTCCAGATCACTTGCGAGCAAGTGTCCTCAAAGAATAAGTTTTGTAAGTGCACCAGAGCGGGATGTTACAAATATTTCCCATCCTATGAATGTTACCATTGTGACAAGATGGGACATATTGCTAAGAATTGTCCATCTAGAAAAGAAGAATAAAGGAAGAGGAACAAAAGACACCATGTCCATACAATTGAAGATGAAGAGACACCCACAAAGATAACTAAATAAAATATTGAAGACTATGTCTTAATCTCTGCCCTCTCAGGATCAATGCCACCTGGTGATGATACATGGATCATAGATAGTGGTGCTTCCAAGAACATGACAGGTTAGAGAGACATTATCTCTAGCCTTACAGAAAATAACTTTCCCCGGAAAGTTACACTTGGAGATGATTACCAGTACCCTATCAAAGGAGTATGAGAGTCCAATTACAAACTTGATTCAGGGAACCCAATGAAGATGAAGGATGTATTATATGTACCAGTTTTAACGAAGAACTTTCTTGTTATATCAGCTTTAGATAAGAAAGTATTCAGGGTTTCATTTATACATGGTGAAGTCAGCATGTGGCCTAAAGGAAAAACCATAGAAGATGCAATTGTTATTGGAACAGAAGAAGGTGGCATGTATAAATTAAAAGGTCACTCAGATGCAGCCTTGATTCACTCCACTGAGAGTCCATGTGAACTTTGGCATAGAAGACTAACTCACATCAACTACAAGTCCTTATCATATGTGATCAAGGAAGTTACAGGTGTACCCGATTTCAAGGTTGATCATGAAGGTGTGTGCAAGGGATGTGCACAAGGAAAGAACATCAAGAATCTATTCCCGAAGAGGGATAGTAAAACATAAGGAGTCTTGGAGCTCATCCACTTAGATGTATGTGGCCCAATTCCATCCACCTCTCTTAGTGGGTATGTATACTATGTATCATTTATTGATGATTATTCTCGCAAGACTTGGGTTTACTTATTGAAATCAAAAGATGAAGTGTTTGAGAAATTCAATGAATTCAAAACCTTGATAGAGAATCTTGCTGAAAGGAAAATCAAGATACTTAGGTCAGATAATGGAGGAGAATACACCTCAAAAGAGTTTGTAATATCTTTCAGAGATGTCGGGATTAATATGCAACTCACCACTCCCTACAATCCTCAACAAAATGGTGTAGCAGAAATAAAGAACAAAACTATAATGGAAGCAGTGAAGACTATGATCCATGATCACGATATTCCAATGCACTTATGGGGAAAAGAAACAAGAACAATAGTGTATGTACAAAACATATTATCCCATAGTGCACTTGGGTTCAAAACCCCCAAATAAATGTTCTCCGGAAAGAATCCATAAGTAAGCCATCTCAAAATATTTGGTTGTCCAGTGTTTGTACACATTTTGAAAGAAAAGAGAACCAAGTTGGACCCTTCATGAAAGAGGGAAATATTTGTTGGATACTGTGAGGTCTCTACGGCCTTCAGAATTTAAATTCCATATTACCATCATATTGAGATCAACAAAGATGTAACCTTTGATGAATATGCAACACTCAAGAAATCAAAGAGATGTCAACTTGAAGAAGTATATGAAGAAGAACCTATAGCTCCCAGAGTTGCAAAACTAGTGAGGGAAGCCACAGTTTCCCCCGATGATGAGATTCATGAAGATTGTGATATGATAGAATCTCAAGAACCTCCCCTGATGATGATATCTCACAAGAGAAATCCGTCTTGGGAAAGGGAACTTATTCAAGATGGAGAGAAGTATGGTGCCCCCAAAGGAACCATGAGACACGTTAAGAAACCTAATCCATTCTCCAATTATATGGCTTTGATGTGTGATCTCATAGAGAAGGAGCCTACTTGCTTTGAAGAATCCATTCAGAAGAAAGAATGGGAATATGACATGACATAAGAATACTAATCAATTATAAAGAATGATGTATGGGAATTAGTTCCCAGACCAAAGAGAAAAGATGTGGTATATTCCAAATGGATATACAAGATAAAACATGATGTTTATGGAAGTATTGAGAAATATAAAACAAAGTTTTTATCTTGTGTATTTTCTCAAAAGGAAGGCATTGACTATGAAGAGATGTTTTCTCTTGTATCCAGATACACTTCTATTAGAACCATCATAGCTTTTGCAGCTAAGATGAAGTGGAAGTTACACCAGATGGATGTGAAAACAACCTCATAAAATGGTGTCATTGAAGAATAAGTGTATATAGAACAACCTTAAGGGTTTGAAGTTAAAGACAGAAAGACACATGTCTATAGGTTGAAGAAGGATATGTACAGATTGAAGAAAGATCCTAGAGCTTGGTATGGAAGAATTGGCAGTTTCCTCACGAGCTTTGGATTTACCAAGACTAAAGTTGATTCTAACTTTTGCTTCAAGGTTATGAATGATGATCATGTTATATTGTTGTTGTATGTGGATGAATTATTGTTAACCGGAGAAGAAAAAATCATCACTTATTGTAAGAAGAAGCTCACTGCAGAATTTGAGATGAAAGACCTAGGCCTACTGCATTATTTCTTAGGTCTTGAGGTTTAGCAGAGCCCATAGCAATTGGCAATTTGACCAATCTCCAATGGCTTCTCCTCGATCACAACAAGTTCACAGGTACAATTCTGAAAGGAATAGGGAAGGCAAAAAATCTCGAGGTGCTATAAATAGCAAACAACAATATTTCTGGGAGTATTCCTAAAATTTCTTATGATTTAATTCATCTTTCATATGTATATCTTCCAGAAAACAGGTTAGAGGGATCCATTCCTAAGTGTATTGGAAACTTTCAAAATATGAGTGAGTTGGTATTGAGCAACAATTTGTTGTCAGGCATAATACCACGAACTTTAAATAGGTTCACTATGTTACAGAGGTTAAAGGTGTCCAATGTCTTCTTGAATGGAAATTTAGACATAGTGTTTCCAGTTTCTATGCAAATTTTCTCTGCGCATTCAAATAATTTTTCTGGGGACCTGTCGCAATAATTATTCAACTGTACCCGACTTCAACTACTGGATTTAAGAAGAAATGGATTGGCAGGTACACTTCCTCAGCACTTGGTTTTTCTTCCAAACTTAAAAGTTTTAAGCATTGGTTATAATAATATCCAAGGTGTTATGCCTCAATGGATCACAAATCTCACCAACTTGCAAGTGTTGGAATTATCCAACAATAAATTTAGTGGAAGAATACCGTCCACTCTTTTCAAATTACAAGGATTTCAAATTAATGGATCTTCACAAGTAAGTTTCAACAAATTATATGAAGAGTTAGACACTGATATCAAAGGACATACAAATACAATGATTGACTTGTCTAGCAATAATTTTGTGGGGGAAATACCTGCAAACATGGGAAATTTGCATAGTATGAGATTGTTGAATTTATCACACAACCAGTTGGAAGGGAAAATCCCTAGATTTCTTGGTCAGATATCTACTTTGGAGGAGTTGGAATCGTCTGTAAATAACTTGACTGGAATGATTCCTCAAGAGCTATCTAAATTATCCCAGTTGGCATCTTTCAACTTTTCATATAATGACCTCTGCGGGCCAATCCCAACAGGTATTCAAATTGTTGATGTATCAGATCTCAGTTACCACTATGCCCAACTCCACCACCGACAAACATTACAGAGGTTACAATGGGATCAAGATGGTTGCATCAACTGGATGAGCAAGTCTTGTTGATTGCATTGGCGTTGGGAATGGGAATAGGATTTGGTGGAGTTATTTTTGTGATAATCACATGGGAAAGAGATAGGCATTGGATAGTTCCTTCGAGTAAATGACCTTTCTATGGTGTATATCGATTTCCTACATAATATTTCCATGATGTAGAATATATGATTCATGAATGAGAGTTGTTAAACTTGTAAAGTAACAATATAGCACTAGTGATAAAACAATGTTTTAATATTATTCTTATTTTAAAATGTATATTTTACTTTATAGTTATAGATGAGTAATAATGATGTTTTTTTTAAGATGTAAACCTCTATTAACAAAGTATAATCAGAACAATATGACTAAAAATATTAGTAAAAATTTTGATTTTCTTTTAAGATAGGCCTCTACTACAAACAAATATACAATGTCAAATATTACATACTATCATATGTAACAAGGCAACGAGGCTGCGCGTACTGCCTCCTATAAAGATGAACGTACTGAGTACAAAATATAAATTCAACCGTTGACCAATGTTGCGCTTGCTTAACGTATTTGCATATCGCCGAATTTAATATAAGTTGATGCGCATTTTAATCAAAGGTAAAGTTTGAGGGTCCACTTACACATGAAGTCATTCTGAATGCCACTATTCGTGATGGATCTCAATGGCGCAGACAACTTTGTCTCGTACTGCTTCCTATACCCCACAGTCTACCTCCTATACCCCACAGTCTGAGTACTACATTCTACTATTGGAAACCTTGAAATAAGTGATTGAAACCTCGAAATAAGTGAAGGCTGCAATAACACTATAAAGTTATCAGCCAATGAAATGTAAGAAAACTCAGTTTTTTTACACATTAAAAAATAAAATTTTGAGTTTCTTAT
>ML778807.1:451563-478401 GCA_009831015.1 Picea engelmannii | reverse complement strand
TTTTTACACATTAAAAAATAAAATTTTGAGTTTCTTATGTTATACATTAAGTTTTTTACAAAAATTTTAAAGTCAAACCAAATTAATAGAGTAGTCAACCCTAACTCATTGCTATGTATACTGCCTGGGAGGCAGTACAATAACATGTTGTTACTTTTGCAACGTAGAACATACTGTTGTTGGGAATTAATATTTCTAAACTATTGTCTGCCGGACTGCACGACACACATATTAAAGCATGAGCTACACATTAAAAAAAGGGTACTCATAAACAAAATATGACGTACACATTAAAAAAAAATGGGCCCTCGTAAACAAAACATATGGATTTAATTTATAGCCTCCAACCATGTGAAGGCTCTAATAAGAGTCGAAACATATCAACCAATATGTTAAAAAAATATAATAGTTTAAATATTAAAAATTTCAGATTCTTATATTTAACTTTAGTTTTTGTGAAAATAAAAATATAATATTTTAAATATTAAAAATTTTAGATTTTTATATTTAACTTTAGTTTTCTTGAAAAAAAAACTACCTAAGGCAAGTATAATAATATAACACTATCTTTTTTAAATTACCAAAAATGTGTTGGATATAACTAATTTAATGTCATAATAAGTATATAAGTTCTTCGATAAGTTGAATTTTTTTTCCAAAAAAAATTTCACATTATATTGATAATAATATAATTTGTAATCCGTTTACAATTCAGTCCAAGACTAGTATAGACTTCTTGATTTTTTAAAACATAAAAGTCAAAAGTTGAGGACAAACTTATAATCCTCCAAGAGTCCTATTCAGACATACATTTTTGACAAAAAATGCATTACTTGAAGTATTCTTTGCCAAAAGGCTCGCGTACTATGAGAAAAAAGAAACAACTATCCCAAAAAGACGAGCACTAAGAGAGACTTAGAAAAGTCAATACAAATTTAAATGGAGAGTAGGACCCTCATGGCCATTGACTGTATGTAATATGCCCCCGGGGTAAGTAAAGAGCCTTCTTTGAAAGGAAATCAACTTCCTTGTTTCCTTCTCTGTAAATGTGAGCAAAAGAAACTTTTCTGAAAAGAGGGATGAAATCAGTGATTTTGTCCTTCCAGCCATCGAGATTAGTCACCATAATTGTTCCTTTTCCATTAAGCCAGTCGATGACGATCTTGGAATCCCCCAAAACATGTTAATCATAAATAAAAAGTCTGGTGGCAGGAATTAAAGTAGCCCAAGCTCCAATGAGCTCTACCCTAGTATTTGTCCCCCTAACACAGTTTAATGTCCACCTAAACTATGAATGATCAACAACCTTTAAGACTCCTCCAACACCACAGAGATTGTCATTATGTTGAACATCCCCATCAAACTAAGCATGGGGATTTTCTACCGAAAGGAAAGTAGAAAAAATCCTAGGAGTAGGAACGATTTTCTTTTTGCACATCGTACCCACAGTTCCTATAGCAAGGTATACAATTCTCTGCACAGAAGGGTTTCTATCCTAAAAAAATGACTTCTTTCTGTCGAACCATATATTCCAGCATATATGTGCAAGAAGAGAATTTAAATTAAAATTATGAGATGCCCAGTTTTAAAAGCAATCATTCACCGTAATACCATTCCACCCATAAGTAATATTTAACACTTTTTTCACTACCTCCCAAACTGAAACAGTGAAAGAACAACTAACAAAGAGGTGTTTTCTTGAATCTCCCTTGTCTCTACATAAATAACATAAACCAGGCCCACTCCAACCTCTCTTTTGCAAATTTTTCCAAGTTAGAATTTTGTTTTTCGCTAAGAGCCAGCTAAACAGCTTTAGCTTCATAGATCAGTCTCATTTCCATAACTTTCTCCTCCAACCCCTTGTCTTGAATCTCCATAATTTGTTTGATAGTGCTTCATAAACATTCTTAACTGAAATTTGACCAGACATGTCACCTCCTAACTAGATTAGCTCATCCATCTTGTCTACTAAAACAATGCCTAAATCAATCAAGTGCCTTTTGTAGATCTCCCATTCCACTGCTAGATCCTCTTCCAAACCCAGCTCGATACTACTAAACCAACTTTGTCCCAGCGTGCCTCTTAATGAGGGTCGACTCTCCTGATATAAGAGGTGTATGTTCCTTCTATTGAGACAATTAGCCAACTCAAAAGATAAAAATGTATCTTGTCCCATCCCAAGTAAATCATCTCTCCCAACTAAAATAGAATGCCTCAAACCTACCTTCCAAGCCATCCATTGAAGGATGATTGGTAAGGTGTTTCATATGTTTTTACAAGACTATGAGCCAAAGGATGAGAAGGCTTTCGTCGATCACAGCCAAGAAACCACATAAACATGTGGCAAATGTTTGTCCTTAATTACCCGATGCCAAATTCCTAGCTTCATCAAAGCTTGCCATAAATTATTTGTTGCCAAAGCTTTGTAGAAAACTAAAATGTTCTGAAGACCTCAACCTCCAAAATGTTTTGGTTTAGTGATTGATAGCCAACTACATAAATGATAACAATGCTTGTTTACCAAAGGAAAGCAATACTTATCTTGCGGATCTTGTGGAGAAACGAGATCGAAATATATGCAAGAGTCATCCAATAAACTGGAAGATTCTCAAGAACTTCTTTAATTATCACATAGCGGCCCCCCAAAGAGAGCCACTTATTACACCAATGATTAATCCCAGTCTCAAAATTATCAATTAGCCATTGTCAATCCTCTGTCTTATAGCTATCAGGTTTCAACATATAGCCCAAGTATTTAAAACCCAAAGAAAGTTCGTTACAGGGGAACAAGAGTAAGTCTTTTAAACACTGGAGGTTTTCTGAAGGAACTCCCGAATGCAAGAAAATAGACTTTTGGACATTTATAACCAAACTCAAAGCTCGACAAAAAACATGAAGAATCTCTTGATTTTTTTCCCATTCAGCTGGAGTAGCTCTAGACATAATAAGAATGTCATAAACAAATAAAAGATGAAGAATCTTTATCAGTCTAGACACCTTAATCCCCACAAGCATACTATCATCTTGCGATTTCTTTAAGGAGACACTAAGACCTTCCATAACAAGAATGAAGAGTAAGGGTGAGAGCGGGCAACCCTGCCTTAAAGCTCTGCTGCTCTTGAAAAACTTGGAGGCCTCTCCATTAAGCAAAATAACATAGGAAGTGGAGACGACGCAAGCCATAATCTAATTAGTTGTTGAAGTCCCAAAGCCAATTTGAAGTAAAATTAATCTCAGGAAATCCCAATTGGTATAGTCATAGGCCTTCTTTAAATCAAGTTTCAGGATTATAGCTTGAAGTTTTTTAGATTTGATGTTGTGAAGACATTCCTGAGTAGTACCGATTGCATCCAGTGTTTGCCTTCCTTTAAGAAATCCCAACTGCTCTTCTGAAAGCACCCAAGACAATAAAGGCCTGATTCTCTTAGCAATAACTTTAGAAATGATTT
The DNA here is from genome assembly GCA_009831015.1 of Picea engelmannii. Lineage (NCBI taxonomy): Eukaryota > Viridiplantae > Streptophyta > Pinopsida > Pinales > Pinaceae > Picea > Picea engelmannii. The sequence goes on along the minus strand of ML778807.1, from coordinate 474,952 downwards.
TGTAACATAGGTTACAAAGAGCGATAGGAAAATCACTGAAAGATGAAGATTTATTAACCTTGGGAATCAGGGCCAGAAAATTTGAGTTGATCAAACTGATAACTTCTTCTCTGACTCTTGATTCCTCTATCATATTTACCAAATCCTGACCAACCAACTCAAAAAATTTGTAGAAAAATTCAACTATCCATCCATCAAGACCGGGGATTTTGTCTTTGGAAAAGCCATTTAGAATGTCAAATATTTCATCCTTCGACACCGCCTTTTCTAAATAAAGGACATCAACCTCATTCACGAAAGTTGGGAATAAACTGACAGAGTCGATCTGATCTTCAAGGATAATCTATCATGTATCACTAAAGAAGGACTTTAAGTACTTGATTGCTTCTTCCTTAATGATTTGTTGTCTTGTATGAGTGCCCCTTGAGTCATCTTTTATCTCCCATATGTATTTTGTGTTCCTTCTATAACTTGCAAACTGATGAAAAAACTTAGTATTCTTATGTCCACTCTTAATCCATATCTCCCTAATCTTTTGCCATCACCTTTCTTCCTCCACCAACAATAACCTCTTCCCCTCCAATTCAAGTTTGGAAAAAGTGAGTGCAGAGGCCACCGATCTTGTTCCCCGATTCAACTGGTTATAAGTGTAATCGAGAGCCTCTTCAATCTTATCCAAAACTGATTGTTCCCTTTAATGCTTCTCCTTGGCCCAAACTTTTACTCGGTATTTTAAAAGAGACAGTTTCCTAACCAATCTCCTATGTGCTCCTAAAATAAGAAGATGGTGTGGATCATTCCAAACATCTCGAACAATCCTTGCAAAGGAATCATCTCTCACCCAGTCAGGATTTAATTTAAAAGGATAGGCAATGGCTAGGATACCAACACCAAACTCTAGAAAAACTGGTGCATGATCAGATAGAAATGGAAACTCAACCCAGGTCCTATACCTCTGAGTAGAATCTATGAGTTCCTCAACAACATAAATCTGGTCAAGACGTTTTGCAATGCTGCCATCATTGGACCTACCATTCTTCCACGTAGGCACAATGTCCGTCAGGACTAAATCCACTAAATTGTTCTTTAGAAAAAGAGATTTGAAATACCCCAACAAAGAGTCAATTTGGGTTGAGTGTACCCAAACTTCCTCGGGATTGGTAGTAAAATTCATATCTCCAACCATAATTAAGTCTTTGTGATTTAACAATCTTGAACCCTCCAAAGAATCCCAAAAAGCTTTGTGTTCGCGACAGGGTCCGTAAACATTAAGGAAATATAACTTCCTGTTGTCCAAAAGAGACGATCCTGACAAAAAATTCCCACCAATGCTTAGAAAAGGTACAAGATCAAAATAATCTAGATCCCAAGATACTAGTAGACCACCCAAAGTCCCCACAACACTAACAACACAAACCATCCAGTCGGGTCTGATCTTGTTCATGAAAAACATTGCTTTTTCCGCAGCCACCAAAGTTTCTTGAAGGAATATAAGATTAGGAGAAGTGTTATAAATGAGTCTACAAAGGGAGGCCAATTTTAGAGGTCCTCCTACCCCTATAATATTCAAGGAGTAATTTATTATACTACATCATTGGATGAGTAATCTAAACACATTTTTTAAGTAACACTTGTCATTGTTATTATTCGAAAAATGACGAAGGAAATTTGATTTCATGATTCCTTAAACTTTTAGTAAATTTGATTTCATGATTGTTTAATCTTGTAATGAAAAGTGGATAAAATGAATAACTCTTTAACATGAGGTTAAATGGATTAGAGAAATGGTTGGTTTTTTATATGTTCCATTTCTTTTGTTGTTGAGATATGATTTGATTTTTATTTTTATTTTTAAATAATAATATTTTATAATTTTTATTATTAATTATATATAGATAATTTGCTTAAATAATGGATTAAGAATATGTGTTTCTTGTCGGCACGATTGATTGGAAAGTGTCGTGTAAATGGAAGGAAATATGTATAAAGGAGGTCTCAAGTTCTGTTCTCACCTAGATTTACCTGTGCCCACAAACAAGGGGGTCTCATACACCAATTTTGTATGGCTTGGTCGTGACCTTAAAATTAGATTGTTATTATTATTATAATTAATATATGTTAAAGAATTAAAACTATACATAATTATAATTGATCAAATGAATACAATTATTTGTTAATGATAAACTTAATTATCACAATATATAAGTTTAGTTAAATCTATTTTGAAGCAATGCAATAATAATCTTTATTTATTTTGTAAGATTATTGGTTATTAATTCTTTTAATTCTTGGCCATTTTATTCTCCATTGCCATACTTAATACACAACATGAGAAAATGTCACTTATTTATAGTGTTATGATATTTTCCTAGATTTTAATGTCACAAGGATAAATTATACAAGTTGAATAATTATTATTTCTCTTTGGTGTTTCTTTATAGGATGGTTAGGAAGATAATTTAATGGTTTGCTGCTAAACTTGTAATACAGAGATAAGCCAAACATTTATTTTTATTTGTTTAAGGTTTCTTTGCAAATTATATCTAAATATTTTCATTGATTCTTTGTTATATTGTGTACTTTGTAACCAAATTAGCTCTACTTTTTAGTGTTTCATATTTCACTCAATTGAACACTCTTATCCATTTTTAAAGAGACTACTTGTTCCTATTTCATCGTGACTAGTTGTCACCTTGTCAAAGCATGGCCTATGTCGTCAAGTCCAACAAGTTTCTTCACAGACTTCAGGATTATGAGCACCTGTTGATGTTTGGTTTCTCTTCACATCCTTATGATTTGTATTAGAGGGATATTCTACATCTTCATTTGTTACTACAAATGATTTTATCTAGGTTTAACAAAACACAGAAAAATTAAATATTAGAATCTATGAGATTTAATCACAAGAAATATGAAGTCAATCCAACTTACCACTAACAATTACCTTTGAACATGCTCAATTATCGCACATGATGGGTAAAACCAACTTCATTAGATTTTTCATTCATAATGACAACACTATGTAATCTATGATTATTGAAGCTCTTCAAAGATAGAACAAGGAAACAATGCCCATTTCATAAATTTGGACTAATGTTTAGTATTTTAATTCTTTAACTCTTAAACCATTAATATACCTCATAGTTATTAATAGAAACAAATTGATTCTATGTCAAATAAAGCTTATCTTCTTTCTCTATCGGTTTTAATGTTATTTACAATTCATCATAGTTATCAATTAATAGTCAAACTCAAAATCATTTGCACTATTCATATTTATCATCTCATCATTCAAAATTGATTAAGTGCAAATCAATCATTTACTACTACTACTACTAATAATAATAATAATTATATATATATCATCGAGGCATCCAAACTAGCTCTTTTAAGAAAATACAAAGACTGAGTTGTACGTGTCTTACTTTAATTATTGTTAATATATAAAGTGCGAGAAACAACATCTTATTTAAGGAGAATGTAGACTGAAAACACTATTTCAAATAGCAAGAAAAAAGAGAGTTATAAATTTATGTTCACATTCAAGTTAAAATGATTGTTAAGGCCATAACCAAATAAATAACAAACAAAAGTAGAAATAAAAGTAGGAATAATCTTGCTTGATCGATTAATTCCCATTTCATTAAGTTTGTACTTATTCCTTGAAATCTAGACTACGCAAGTTTGAATATTAGTTCCCCAAAGTGTCACTAATGGATTTCAAAAGTCTGAATATTGGATTTGAAAGTGTTTATATCATATCCAAAAGTGTCATGGGTTCCCAATGTGTCCAAAAGTGTGAATTTCGAATATGAAAGTGTCAATATTGAATTCCAATATTAATGTAGAAGATGTTATTTATGTATGTGCATGATTATCACTTTGACATACATTGCTAAATATATCAATATTAATAAGAAACATCATAGAAACGAGTGTTATCATTGCATTGAAGATATACATTTTCATAAAAAATTTAAGAGATGATACAATAAGGATTCATACATACAAAAATGAGGACTCTAATCTAGTCCATGACCTTAACTACAAACACTATAACTAAAATATTGTTTAAATATTCACAAAACCCATATCTCGATCCATGAGAGAAGAGAGAAATTGGCTTTCGATAATTTTAACTAAAGAAATAGATCAATAATATCAATTACTAATATATGAGTTCTTACATTATAAGTATCATTAAAAAATGACAATTCTAGAAGCTATTTTCTCAAAGTAAGGTTGATTCATCAACATCATTCTCTAGCTTTCCATTCTATTCCATCCATTCTCATTGTGCCTCAATTATTCCAAGTCCCTTAAACACTTATTTTTATTTTTCATCTTCTCTATCTTACCTTGGTGACCATGCCCATATGATGTTATTCACATCAATTAATACCATTTCTTATTTTCCAACAACCCACTATTGATTTTTATTTAAACAATTTTTGTACCATAATGTGTGTTTTCCTTTGATTTTCCAAATGGATTCCATCATCAAACCACTACCTTGTATGTCACAATAGAGGCGTTTGAATCTCTATAAACATTTCCCTTTACTCTAACCAAGCATATTGCACAATGTGGAGTTGATGACCATACTATGAGAATTTGTCCCTCAAAAACAACATCATTTGGACATCATTCATATATGGGCTTGTTACATAGAGTTACAATGTAGCAATCCTTTATAGTAGAACCTAGCATTAGGTGTTTGTAAGTCCCTTTCCTCACTTCTACTATAATATTCCATATATAAAAAAGTATGCAGAGCAGAAATACATAGCTAGAAATGACAAATGAACAACAATATAACCAGAACAACACCACAATAATACCAAAATGATACCAGAATAACACCAGAAAAAGCACTTTGATTAATGAGAGAAATGTTCACTTGTCTCTTCGAGGGGGGAAACCTCCAGTAGAGTAGAGCTCCATTACAATAATATCCAAGACAAAAGTTCTCATACCCTCGACTCGTATTTATACTAAATATGTCTGTCAAAAGAACCATCTAGAGGAAGATCCTTCTAGAAGAAGAAGTTTCTATTAGGTCTTCTTACATTGGACTTATTCTTCCATATTTCTAGGCCTTATTAATATTGACCTTTATTACATGGAAATATATTATTCTACCTACATGAGGGGTGTAGCGTGAAGCTGAGAAAGTACTGTGGATTTAAGTTTTGACTATTTACTTAAATACAAACGGCCTTTGTATAGAATCTCATCATTGAGCCAAGAGTACTTTGGGGAAACTGGAGAATTGGACTGCAATTTTTGTATCAGATGCGAACTTTTGGGATTGTGTAGCCATTCCTAGTGAACAACTTGGAGCTAATCTAGTACAATAAAGAAGAGAGAAAAAAAGGATCCTTCATCTTCATTGTTTTTGTAAATGATCTCATAATCATATCCAAAGAGCTTAGTCACCCATTTGTGTTGCTCTGGGGAGCAAAGACATTGTTCCAGAAAATACTTGAGGCTTTGATGATCTGTCTTAATTTGGAAGCGTTGACCCAATAGATAAGGGTGCCAAAGATCCACGACATGCAAAATAGCCAACATTTCCTTTTCATAGATTGATTTGCCCAAATTTTTCTCAGACAATTGTTTGATGGTAAAGGCCAAAGGCCGACCCTCTTTCATAAGGACAACACCAATTCCTTTCCTAGAAGCATCACATTCAATGACAAAGGTCTTTGTGAAATCAGGAAGGGCCAGGACTGGAGTGGTGCACATGGCCAGCTTCAAGGTGTGAAAAGCCTGAGAAGTTGTTGGATTCCAAGCGAAATAATTCTTTTTAAGGAGTGCACTGAGAGGTGCCACAATCTTTCCATAATTCTTAACAAACTTGCGATAATAACTATTAAACCCAGAAATCCACGCAAGATTTTGAGAGTCTTTGGGTGAGGCCAATATTGCATAGCTTCAATATTTTTAGGATCCACCCTGACACCGGCCTTGCCAACAAGATGACCCAAATAAATGACTTTTGAAGTGCCAAAAGAACATTTAGATTGGTAGAGGAAAAGTTGGTGATGAGAGAGTAGATGCAGAAATCAATTCACATGAGAAAGATGGGTTGTCCATATTTTACTATAGATGAGGATATCATCAAAGAAAACTAAGACAAAATGACAGAGAAAGGAATGGAAGACATGATTCATGAGGCTTTGGAAAGTGAAGGAAGCATTAGACAGGACAAAGGGCATGACCAAAAACTCATAGTGGCCCTCATGAGTTATAAATGCAGTCTTAGGAATGTCTTCCTCTTTCATATGGATCTGGTGGTAGCCAGAATGAAGATCAAGTTTAGTAAAGAATTGGGTGCTACTCAATTCGTCCAAGAGGTCATCAATGAAAAGGATGGGGAATTTTTCTTTAATGGTGAGTTTGTTGAGGGCGTGAAATTCAGGACACATGCTCCAAGAACATTCTTTCTTAAGGACCATGACCATAGGAGAATAGTAGGGGCTTGTACTAGGGTGGATAACACCTTCATTGAGCAGTTCTTGAACAATTTTCTCAATTTCATTTTTTTGGGAAAAGGGGTGACGATAGGGACAAATATTGGGAGGAAGGTTTCCTGAAACAAGGGGAATGGAATGATCATGAACACCATAGGAATGAGGGAGTCCCTACGGAGTGGAAAAAACCACTTGATGTTTAGAGAGGATGGATTGAAGGTCCTTCGACACAGAGGGTGTCTCAGTTTCTTGTATGGCATGGAGTTGGGAACTAATGTGAAAATGACCTTTTTTTAGCATCTTTTTCATGCAATGGGAACTAATGATCTCCAGGGAACCGATAGTGATGCCTTGGAACTTATATAGTTATCCCTCCTGGTCAGATTGCATGGTTAATTCCTTAAAATCCATGATAATGGGAGAAAAATTCCTTAGCCATTATGCACCCAACACAATGTCACAACCACCCATGTCGATAGAAAACATATGAGATTTCAGGTGGTAGTCACCAATTTGGAGACGCACATTTTCACAATGCCCTCCACATTTCATGGACCCGCCATTGGAAATCATGATTTGAAAATTATTGACTTCCCAGATATAGAAAATAGTTTCTTGGAAAATGTGGCGATGAATAAAATTATGGGTGCTTCCACTATCAACAAGAATGATGACCTCCATATCCTTGATGTAACCAATTAGCTTGAGGGTTTGGGGAGAAGAGAAGCAAGTAGGAGCATTTAGGGAAATGACTGGTTCTACTTCGAGAGGGTCTGAGGGAGGGGTTATGTCAGTGGGTTGAGGTGACACAGATACTGATGTAGGAGCATCACAAGAACACACAAGTGGAGGACATTTGGATACGCACCAGTGCACATTTTGAAGACATTTTGAAATTTAAAAGATGAAACATTAATGTAATAGTTGGGAGGATGTAATTGTTCTCAAATGTTTTGGGGATTGTAATGTAGATCTTGAGCGTTGCTTTCATCTGTCAGTTGGAGGCATTTAATGTAATAAATGTAATGTAGTTGTAGTCTTTAATTTTGATTAGATAGCTTAGAGTTGTAGGAGGAAAAACTCAAGAAAGATCCCTCGTAGAGGTATTGTATAATTAAATTTTGTTTCTAAATTGTAAGAGCGGAAGAGTAGAAGCTATAGAGCAAGAGAGCATAGAAGAGAAGAGAAGAATAGAGATTGTAGAAGTTGTATGAGCAGATAGTTGTTTCTATTGAAACCATGTACATAAGCACTTGAATTAATATGAGAAGGCTTTAATCCAGTTTCATCGTGTTGTTATGGTTATTATTTGCATCTGTTGAATGGTATGTTTACAATTTTCTTACATGATTTGTTATGCATTTGTTTCAATGCTTTATGTGTATGATTTCATGTTGAAAGCATGAAGTCTGTGAGAGGGAGAGTACAAGTTTCAATTTCTGCTCGCGCTGACAATTTTTGCAAGGAGTGTGTTGACGAGATTCTAAGTTTTACCTCAGAAAAGCTCAAGAGATATAGAGTCATTATTATACAAACATATGTGAAAGTATATCACAGAGTCATGCAAGGTGTGTGCAGGCCAGGTCGAAGTCTTAGAGTTTTCCAACCCAAAGGAGCGGTTGAAGAACTTTTGTCGCAAGGAGTGTGCAGAATTGGAGATATCAGATAATTAGAGATTATTGTGAAGGCCACAAGGAGTGCGTGAAAGAAAAGAATCAAGCTCAAGATGGATAAATACTTGGAATGTTCAAAGAAAGGACGAGGTTCAAAGTCACCTAGGAAAAACCAAGCTCAGGAGGAAAGACACCAATTTATTTGGTGAGGAGTCTTTGAGAACCTGAACGGACGGTTGAAATTATCAGAGGGAGAAATATCGATTTTTTGTGGACCGTTGGATCTAGTAGATCAACAGAGAGGTTAATATCGAGTGTCTTTCAACACTCGCAAGCTCAGGAGAGATAACAATCGTTAGATCCTGAGGAGTGTGAGCTGTCGATTGGGCGCTCTGAAATATTGACATTTCGAAAGTCGAGAGTGTGGAGGAATTTGTTCTCGGGAATCGTGAGACGTAAACTCCCTATTAGAGAAGGAAGGATCTAGAGCGTTGGATCATGGGGAATCGGGACCATCAATATGAAAAAGAGTTCATCACGATTTTAGATTTTGGGAGAAGGGGAGAGGGCCACTTCACGAATCCCTGATACATGAAATCCTGACATGATTCGTACCATTAGATCGTGGGAGGATCAGAACCGTTGATCTGTGGTGAGAAGATATCGACATTTCGAATATCGTGCTAAGGGAGAAAGTTGCATCAAAAATCCCTGATATTGCGAAACCCAATGCGCCTTTTCAGGTTAAGGTTGTGGTCATGCCAATGGTCGTGTGGAGTGGAGGCTCGCGTCTATGTGAATATTTGTGTGAGAAGAGCTTAGAAAAAGGATATGTGGTCTTTACGTATTGAAGATTCCAGTAGGAACCGAGGAGCCATTTCGTCTGAGGAATTTGAAGATCCAAGGACCGGGACGTCAGCGGACCCTACTGAGGTGGGGGTCTGCGTCAGGTTGTATCAAATATTACAACTTTTGTATTCTATAGAGGGAATACAGAGGATAGTTATGATTGAATTATGCATGGACAGATTGAAGCAATGTCTCTAAGGAGATGTCAAGAGAGACCCATCCTGATCCAACCATGGAAAGGGAAATTAGAGAACTTTGTTCTCAGTTGGATGCTATGGAGACAACACAAAGGAAAACACCTAATATTGGAGATATCAGTGAGGCCGAAAGTGAGAACGAAGCTAGAGTCGAAGAAGAAGTTGTAGCAGAAGATGCTGCAAAAGAATTTCTATTCAAGGTTGTTGCAAGAATAGGGGCCAGAGCAAAAATGGACATCATGATTTATGAAGGCAACTTAGACGTTGAGGAGTTGTTAGATTGGTTTAGAGATCTGGATAAATATTTTGATTATGAGGATATCGAAGAAGATAAGAAAGTAAATCACACAGTCACTAGACTGAAATGGCATGCAACACTGTGGTGGGATGAAATGCAGGCTGACAGGCGTTGCAAAGGCAAACAAAGAATTAAAAGCTGGGACAGAATGGTTGCCAAGATGAGAGCCAAGTTTATACCCAGAGATTACCAAATCAATTTGTTTCAAAGAATTCATAATTTGAGATAGAAAGGGATGACAGTGAAGGAAGACACTAAGGAATTTTACAGACTAAACATCAGAGTTGGTCATCGCGAGAGTGATGATGAAAATGTTGCCAGATACATGAATGGTTTGAGATATGAGATTCAGGATGAGATGAGCATGGTGGCAATCACGAATGTAGAAGATGCTTATCAGATTGCTTGAAAGGCGGAAGTAAAATTGGCCCGAACGCAAGGTCAAAGGGACAGAGGTAGAAGTTAAAGCAAAGGCAAAGCAATTTCCCAGGACATAGCACATAATCCCAAGGATGAAGAAAATAAACCACATAACCACCCAGAAAGGGGAGGAAGTTCACAAGGGAGACAATATGCCGATAGGAACACTTTTCCTCGAGCAAGAGGAAGAGGCAAAGTGTTTTGTCTACAGAAAGATCAAACAAAAATCTTTTGAATGTCCCAATAGAAAAAGAGATGGAGGATGAGAAGCTCACATTTCAGAAGCGCAAAGGAGAAATGTTGAGGCATAAGATGCAAAATGCGGGAGATCCTTAATGATGAGGAAAACTCTCTTGAAGCCAGAGAAAGAGATGGAGAATCCAGTCCAGAGGAACAGTTTGTTTAGAACTGCTTGCAAGACCAAAGATAGGGTATGCAAGGCAATTGTTGATAGAGGAAGCATGGATAATCTAGTATCCACAAAGATAGTGGAAAAACTATAATTGGAGACAGTTTCACATCCAAGCCCATATAAAGTTTCTTGGTTGAAAAAAGGACATCAGGTAACAGTCACTAAACAATGTTTGGTTGAATTTAAGATAGGGGGATACAAAGATGAGATCTTATGTGATGTTATTCCCATGGATGTCTATCATCTATTGTTGGGGAGATTGTGGAAATATGACATAAATGTTGTCCATGATGGATGAAACAACACCTATACCTTGGAGGAGAATGGTAGGACACATATGTTGCTACCAATCGAGGACAAGAAGGTGAAAGAAGAAACAAACAATACTATACCTCTCATGAGTGGTAAGGAACTTCTGGATGAATTCAAGAAGGATGAAGAAATGCAGTTTGTTGTGGTGAGAAAACCTAGATTCATTTTGACCAGTACCTCAATAGATGATCAACCTGAGGAGATTCAGGAACTGCTAGAGAATTTTGTTGATATAGTGGTGGATGATTTACCTTGTTCATTGTCGCCCGTCAAGAGTATAAGCCATCACATTTAACTTATACCAGGAGGGAGTTTACCAAACAAAGCAGCGTACAGACTGATGTCACGGGAGAATGAAGAGGTCAAGAAGCAAGTCCAGGATTTGATGGAAAAAGGGTTGATTAGAGAAAGCTTGAGTCCATGCGTTTTTCCAACAGTGTTAAGTCCGAAGAAGGATGGTGGATGGAGAATGTGTATAGACTCAAGGGATATAAAACAAATCACCATCAGGTATAGATTTCATTTACCTAGGATGGATGACTTGATGGATTGCTTGAGTGGAGCGAAGTTGTTTTTCAAAAATTGATTTGAAGAGCGGATATCATCAGATTAGAATGAGGGAAGGTGATGAATGGAAGACAAAATTCAAGATGAATGAAGGATTGTGTGAATGAATTGTCATTCCATTTGGCTTTACAAATGAGCCAAGTACTTTTATGAGATTGATGAACGAAGTCTTGAAAGATTTCATTGCAAAGTTTGTAATTGTGTATCTTGATGATATATTGATCTTCAGTAAGACTGGGGAAGAACATTTTAGACATTTAACTCTAGTAATGAGGAGGTTACAACAAGAGAAGTTGTTTATAAATACGAAGAAGTCGTCTTTCATGAAGAAGGAACTCGTTTATTTGGGTTTCGTGATCTCTTCGAATGAGTTGTAGATGGATCTTGAAAAGGTAAGAGCAATCAAAGAGTGGTTGTCGTTAAGGAATATCCTTGAATTCAGAAGCTTCAATGGACTAGCTAGTTTTTACAAGTAGTTCATTAGAAATTTTAGTGGAATTTGTGCACCAAATATGGACACAATTAAGAAGATACATAAATCTCTTCATTGGATAGAGGAAGCGGAGAAAGGTTTCAATTTGTTAAAGGAGAAGATATCTGGACAACCAGTTTTGGTTCTGCCAGATTTCAGTAAAACATTTCAAGTGAGATGTGACGCAAGTGGATTTGTGATTGGAGTAGTCTTAAGTCAAGACAATATACTAGTTGCATACTTCAGTGAGAAACTGAATGATGCCAAAAGAAATTATTCCACATGTGATAATGAGTTTTATGCATTCATACAAGCATTGAAGAAATGGAGGCACTACCTAGTTTCGAAGGAGTTTGTTTTGTATAGAGACAACCAAGCCTTACAGTTTATAACCAGACAGGAGAAATTGAACCAGAAACATGCAAAATGGGTTGAATTTATGCATAACTTTACTTTTGTTACAAAGCGCATTTCTGGGAATGCTAACAAGGTTGTTGATGCATTGAGGAGGAAATGTTTGATTCTGCAAGAATTTCGTGTGAAGACCTTAGGTTTTGATAGCCTTAAGGAAATGTACAGAGATGATTCAGATTTTAAGGATGCTTATGAAGCATGTGAGAATCATGTTCTGAGAGACATAAGAGAATTGATTGAATATTTAATTTAGGTTGGATTATTGTTCAAAGGAAATCAATTGTGTATCCCGAAGAGTTCATTGAGAGAAAACATTTTGAAGGAAAAGCATAGTGGAGTAATGGATGGACATTTCAGCCATGATAAAACATTTGTGCAACTGAACAATTTGTATTATTGGCTAGGGATGAGGATGGATGTCAAGAAATTTGTCGACAAATGTAGAATTTGCGAGCACGCAAAGGGGAAAAGACAAAATACAAGGTTGTATCAATCATTGCCAATACCAGAGAGGCCATGGGATGCGGTAAGCATGGATTTTTTGTTGGGAATTCCAAGGACACAAAGGTGTTGTGATTCCCTATTCATAGTAGTCGACAGATTCTCAAAGATGGCACATTTCATTCCATGTCAGAAAAATAGTGATGCAACGCACATTGCAAATATGTTTTTCAAAGAATTTGTTTGACTTCATGGCTTACCCAAGACTATTGTTTCAGACAGAGATACCAATTTTGTTGGTCATTTATGGAAGATACTATGGAAAAACATGGGGACGAATCTATCTTTTAGCTCAACATATCAACCTTAGATGGATGGATAGAATGAGGTAGTAAATCGAAGTTTGGGGGAATTATTGAGGAGTTTAGTAGCTGAACATCATAGTCAGTGGGATTAGATTCTTCCGCAAGAAAAATTTGCATATAATGACTCACCTAACCGAAGTGCGGGATAGATCCCATTCCAAATAATGTATGGAATGCAGCCAAGAGGAGTATCTGAGTTGAGAGACTTAGAGCAGAATGAGTTCAGAAGTGTTGGAGTGAAATATTTTGCAGCAGAGATGCAGGAGCTCCACAGTAAGATTAAAGAGTGGTTGTAGAGTACCAACAAGAAATACAAGCACAGAGTAGAACAACATAGGAGAGAGCTTCAATTTGAAGTGGGAGATTTGTTCTTAACACACCTAAGAAAAGAAAGGTTCCCAAGGGGAACATATAATAAGTTGAAGATGAAAAAGATAGGGCTGCGTAAAATTTTGAGGAATTTTGAGGCAAATGCTTATGAGATAGAATTGCCAGATGGTGTGGGAATATCCCTCGTATTCAATGTAGCAGATTTGTGCCCCTACAGAGAAGATGAAGAAGGAGGCGAAGAGAAAAAGAAATAAGTTCAGTGGGTCAAACAGATGCATGTAGCTAAAAAGACACAGATGGAAAAGATCATTGATCAGAGAGTTAGAAAGAAGACCCAGAGGAAGACATATTTTGAATATTTGGTAAAGTGGAAGGGACACCCGATTGAAGATACCAGTTGGGAAAGTGAAGCAGATATCCAGAAACATGGAAAGATGGTGCAAGAGCTCATGGACAGGAGTCCATGAATTTTTCGAGCAGTGTGATGCAAGAGCATCACAAGCACGCACAAGTGGAGGACAGTTGGATACGCACCAGTGCGCATTTTGAAGATTTTTTGAAATTCAAAAGATGAAACATTAATGTAATAGTTGGGAGGATGTAATTGTTCTTAAATGTTTTGGGGATTGTAATGTAGATCTTGAGCATTGCTCTCATCTGTCGGTTGGAGGCATTTAATGTAATAAATGTAATGTATTTGTAGTCTTTAATTTCGATTAGATAGCTTAGAGTTGTAGGAGGGAAAACTCAAGAAATCTCCCTTGTAGAGGTATTGTATAATTAATTTTTTTTTCTCAATTGTAAGAGAGGAAGAGTAGAAGTTGTAGAGAAAGAGAGCATAGAAGAACATAGATTGTATAAGTTGTAAGAGCATATAGTCATTGTTATATAAACCATGTACAGAAGAACTTGAATTAATATGAGAAGGCTTTAATCCAATTTCATGGTGTTTTTATGGTTACTGTTTGCATCTGTTGAATGGTATGTTTACAGTTTGCTTACATGCTCTGTTATGCATTTGTTTCAATGATTTATGTGTATGATTTCATGTTGGATGTATGAATTCTATGAGAGGGAGAGTATAAGTTTCAATTTATGCTCGTCCTAAGAATTCCTACAAGGAGTGCAATGAAGGTACACAAGGAGTGCATTGACGAGATTCTGAGTTTTACCTCATAAAAGCTCAGGAGAAATAGAGTTGTTCTTATACAAATAAAAGTGAAAGTATAGCACAAAGCCGTGCAAGGTGTGCGCATGATAGGTCGAAGTCTTATACTTTTCCAACTCAAAGGAGTGGTTGAAGAACTTCGAGCGCAAGGAGTGCACAAAATTGGAGATATCAGATAATTAGAGATTATTGTGAAGGCCGCAAGGAGTGCGTGAAAGAATCCGTTAGAATCCTCAAGTTTGCAGAAAAGAATCAAGCTCAGGAGGGATAGAGACCTGGAAAGTTCAAAGAAAGGATAAGGGTCGAAATCAGCTAGCAGAATTCAAGCTCGAGAGGAAAGACGCCAAGTTATTTGGTGAGGAGTCTTTGAGAACCTGAATGGACAGTTGAAATTCTCAGAGGGATAAATATCGATTTTGCATGGACCGTTGGATCTAGTAGATCAGTGGATTGGTTAAGACTGAGTGTCTTTCAACACTCGCAAGCCTAGGAGAGATAACAACTGTTAGATCCTGAGTAGTGTGAGTCGTCGATTGGGCACTCTGAAATATCAGCATTTCAGAAGTCGAGAGTGTGGAGGAAGTTGTTATCGGGAATTGCGAGAGGCAAATTCTTGATTGGAGAAGGAAGGATCTAGAGCGTTGGATCACGGGGAATCAGGACCATTGATCTGACAAAGTTGTCATCATGATTTCGGATTTCGGTAGAAGGGGAGAGGGCCACTTCATGAATCCTCGATACGCGAAATCCCGACGCGATCTGTACCGTCATATGGTGGGAGGTTCAGACCCGTTGATCTGTGGCGAGAAGATATTATCATTTTGTATATCGGGCGAAGGGAGAAAGCTACATCACAAATCCACAATATCACGAAACCCAACGTGCCTTCTCAGGTTAAGGATATGGTAACGCTGGTGGTCATGTGGAGTGGAGGCTCGTGTCTAAGTGCATATTCATGCAGGAACAGATTAGAAAAAGGACCTATGGTCTTTACATATTGAGGGTTCCAGCAGGAACCGAGGAGCCATTTCATCTTGGGAATTTGAAGATCCAAAGACCGAGAGGTCAGTGGACCCTGTTGAGGTGGGGGTTTGCGTCAAAAACATGGGGAGACTCAACATCCTCTTCCGAAACATTCTCTGAGATGGCCATAAAGATATTTTATTCCTTACACTTGTGTCCCGAAAAATAGTTTTCATCACAATTATAACAAAGGCCTTTTAGTTGGCGTTCAACCATTTCGACAATGGTCAATTTTTGGATCTTTAGTTGAGTATAAGGAGTGCGAGTTACTGGTTTAGTGCGATGAATAAAGGAGGGTTTTCGGTTTTGAGAAGAGATAACCTGTTGTGCTTCCTTAGCTCTTTTAGTAGCGTCCACCCAACTCTGAGGTCAATATATGAGGACATGGGCACGAATCTCATCCTTGAGGCAACTGATAAAACATTCTCGGAAAAAAGCATCAAACATGCCCTCTTTACGAAAATCCAGTCCCTCAAAAGAAGCTATAAAGTCTTCCACTGTGCCAGATTGTTTTAACTTTGTCAAACAACCTAAATGGTTGGTGCCAGTGTCAAAGCGTTTAGAAATCTCTGCCACAAAGTGTGTCCAAGCCACATACCCTTGGCGGGCATTTTTTCTCCATTACCACCATTGCCAACATTCTTGATCTAGATGGAGAACATCATACAAAAGTTTGTCCAAGTCATCTATAATGCCATATAAAGAGAAATAATGTTCCATTTGAGTTACCTAGCTAGTGGGATCTGAGCCATCAAATTTGGTCACGTCCACACGTGGAAGGCGTAGGTCACGCTGAAAGTGATGGTGCTGAAAATTATGGGAATGAAAGGAAGTTTCACCTTCGATATGCAAAGGTGGGTTAGATAAGGCATTATCTGTAGGGATATGCAGCTTGGTGCAGATCATCATAGTGATCAATTCAAGATGGTTAGTCATGTGTTGTTTGAGCTTCATGATTGAGGAAGCGATTGAGGCAGTTATGGAGGAATGCATTTTTTTATTGATGGAGACAATATTGGCATTGAGTTGTCGTACTTGTTGGGTTTCTGTGAAATTAGAGTGAAAGGTATTGAAGCGAGCTTCCAAGTCTTGGTTATGGGTATGGGACATGATGACGAGGGAACACGAAAAGGGGCGGGTCGGACCACACAAAAAATGGGTTATGGGTGAAGTGTATCACAACGATCAGGGTGACGAGTTGAATCCAATGTGGTAAAGCCCAAATAAGGGTGTTGGAAGGTGGTTGGGTCCACAAATTGTTTTTTGCTGAAAATTGATAGGGATGACTATGATAAAGGTGAAGAGAGAAATCCAATGAAATAGGTATCAAATAATGGCGCCAAAAGGATCCAAACTTCTTTTTTTTTTTTCATCTTGAGTTATACTCCAATCTGAAGAATATTGTAGTGATGAAATGCCCAAATGTTTAACAAGAAGAAATGTGTAGTAATTTTGCAACTTGAATGCAAGAGACATAGCTGCGCAACAATAGATCTTATATGTTTTGTTTTGTTTCCTTCCCAAGGGTTAGGTATTCAAGGGTTCTACAGAAAAGGATTTTCCCTGTGCTATAGCTCTATGATATACGTGTAGGGTCCAATAGTAGCACTCAGCCCAATATCCATGGGCACCAACTAAGGAGGTTAGACCGTGCCCTTAGCCATACTACTCGACTACCCAAACCCCCAAGTCAAAGGTGCTAACTCTTCCAATCCTTTGAAATTTCATTACAATCATGACCCACATCTTCCTAGGGTTGAGGTGAACAAATTTGATGGCTTGGATCCAACAACCTAGGTCACTCAGATTAAACACTATTTTTCCCTGCATGGCATTATCGATGACTTGACCAAGCTTCATTACGACACTCTCTATTTGGATCGAGAATGATGGAAATGGTGGCAATGGTGTAGAAATGAAATCTAAGGGTATGTTTCTTGGACATATATTTTTGTTGAGTTGTATGAATGCTTTGACATAGACACCCACCATTTAGGTCGTTTGACTAAGTTGAAACAATTTGGAACAGTGGAATATTTTATCACTTCCTTCGAGCACTAGTATTTCTGAATGGATGGTATGACCGATTCCTTCTTCCAGGAATGATTTATCATTGGCCTCAAGGATGAAATAAAATCCCATGTCCTCATGGATCGCCCCCAAACTTGGTTGCAATAAAACAAGCGTGCCAAGGAGGCACAACAGGTCATATTTTCCCAGAACAAAAAACCCACTTTTATTCCCCGCCCCCAACACCCCAATCCTACCCATCCAACCACTTCTCTCAAGGTCCAAAAATGAACATAGCTATAAATGGTTGAACACCAACTCAAGGGTCTTTTTTGTAATTGTGATGAGAAATACTTTCTTGGGCACAAGTGTAATTTTTTTTATTTTTTTTATGGCCATTTCATAGGATGTTTTTGATGAAGATGTTGAGGGTTCACCTAAGGAATCACTACCCTAAGAAAATGATATTGCATCACCCTATGGTCATCCCAAAGTTGAACCATTGAGTTCACTGAATGTTTTCACTAGATTTTATGCTACCCAAACCCTCAAATTGATTGGTTACATTAAGCATAGGAAATTCATCATATTAGTTGACAGTGGTAACACTCATAATTTCATTCATCACCACCTTTCCCAAGAAATCAATTTTTATATTTTTTCTATCAAAAAATTTCAAATCATGATTTCCAATGGTGCTTCTAAGAAATGTGGGGGGCCGTTGTGAAAATGTGTGCCTAAAAATTGGTCAGTATAACTTGAAATCTCACATGTTTTCTATTGACATGGGTGGTTGTGACATTTTTCTCGGTGTTTAATGGCTACGTACTCTAGGCCCCATAACCATGGATTTTAAGGATTTGAATATGCAATTCCCATAGGAAGGCCAACAATATAAATTCCAGGGCATTATAACATGCTCTCCGGAGATCATCAGTTTCCATCGCATGGAAAAGTTACTCAAAAAAGGTCATTATGGAATCATTTCCCAACCCCATTCCATTAAAGCACTTGTGAATCCCTCTTTGCACCATGACCTTCAATGTCTTGGTGATGCCATTTGTTCTATGTGATGCCCCCTCCACTTTTAAAAGTCTCATGAATCATGTATTTTGCCCTTTCCTTCATCACTTTGTGTTAGTATTATTTGATGATATTATCATCTATAGTAAAACTTGGTCATCCCATCTCAGCCATGTGGATCAAGTTCTCCATCTCCTCTCTAAGCACAAATGTTTCCTCAAATAGTCTAAATGTGTTTTTCGAATATTTGAAGTTGAGTACCTGGGTCATATTGTTGGCAAGGATGGTGTGCGGGTCGATCCTAAGAAAATTGAATATATGCAGAATTGGCCTCACCCTAAAAATCTTAAAAGTGTGCGTGGTTTCTTGGGTTTAACGATATAATATCGCAATTTTTTTTCAGAATTATGGAAAAATCATGGCTCCTCTAACATCTCTCCTTAAAAAGAATGATTTCAGTTAGAATCCAACCATTGACCAATCCTTCCAAGCCTTGAAATACGTTATGTACACTACTCATGTATTGGCCCTACTTGACTTCACCAAGACCTTTGTTCTAGAATTTAATGAATCAGGGAGAGGAATCGGGGTAGTCCTTATGCAAGATGGACGACCTTTGGCTTTCACCAACAAATAGTTGTCGGAGCGACATTTGGGCCAATCAATCTATGAAAAGAAAATGTTGGCTATTTTTCATGCAATGGATCTTTGGTGCCCTTATCTATTAGGATACCACTTCCAAATTAAAATGGATCATCAAAGGCTCAAGTACTTCATGGAACAAAAAATTTCATCCCCGGAGCAACAAAAATGGGTGACCAAGCTATTTGGATATGATTATGCAATCAATTATAAGAAGGGAAAAGAAAATGTGGTGGTTGATGCTTTTTCCAGGAAATATGAAGAAGAATGGTCCCTCTTTTCCCTCTCTTTCCTTGTCGTTGACTGGCTTTAGGTTGTTCGTCAGGAATGGTTGCAAGAACCCAAAATTTCCATCCTAACCCAACAACTACATCAATATCCCCAAGATGCTCTAGGGTACTCTTGGCACAATGACGAGTTTCGCTATAAAGGCTACCTATATTTAAGAAAACAGTCATCCCTTAAATACATGGTGCTCTCTAAGTTTCATGATTCACCTATCGTGGGTCATTTAGGTTTTACCAAAACTTATGAATGGGTCAAACATTCATTCTTATGGGATGGTATGAAATAGGAAATATGCACCTTTGTGTTCATATGTGATACATGTCAATGCAATACAGACAAGAATGTCAAACCTCCGGGAACACTCCAACCACTTCCACTTCCACCTACTATTTGGACGAATATTTCTATGGATTTCATTGTTGGATTACCCAAATCATGCAATGAGTCAGTCATCATGGTGGTAATGGATCATCTTTCCAAATATGCATTTTTGTGCATTTCTGTTCTTTCCAAATATGCTCATAGCATCCACAGTGGCTCAAATTTATATGGATAATATCTTCAAACTCCATGAAATTCCTCATTATATTGTTTCTGATCGAGATCCCACTTTTACCACCAATTTCTGGTGAGACTTATTTAGGCTCCAGGGCACCCAATTTCATCTCAGCACAACCTAACATCCTTAGATTGATGGAAAAATGAAAGCATTCAAAAAATGTTTAGAAACATATTTGAGGTGTTTTGCGTCCGACAAACAACATCAATGGGTTCAATGGTTACCACTAGATGAATGGTGGTACAATACCTCTTACCATACTACAACTCACATGAATCCCTTTGAAGTAGTGTATGGACATAAGCCACCATTTATTCTTCCATACATTTTGGATGTCTCAAAGGTTTAAGAGATTGAACACAATCTTACAGTCTACATGACCATTCTCTATGCTCTCAAAGAAAATTTGGTCATAGCTCATAACCAAATGAAGCAACAAGCATATCAAATTCGCTCTGAACATCAATTTGTTGAAGGGGACTAGGTGTTTCTCCATCTACAACCATACAAGAAGACTTCACTAAAATCCCAAAAGTGTCAGAAACTTGCCCCTAAATGTTATGGTCCTTATACTATTCTAAAATGCATGGGACCAATGGTATATTAGTTAGCCTTTCCCAGTCACTCGAAGCTACATCATGCTTTTCATGTCTCATGCCTGGAGAAAGTGACTAACACCAAGTGCCACACCCAGACCAGTCTACCAGAGTTGGATGAAGAAGGTTCTATTTGGTTGTAGCCACACTCTGTATTGGACTAGTGAGAGTGTTGTCTCTGTCAACACACCATAAAGGAATGTTTAGTTAAATGGAAGGATACTCCACTAGAAGATGTGATATGGGAGTCGAATACCATTCTGCAACAATTCTCTCACCTTAATCCTTGAGGACAAGGCTCTTTTTCAAGGTAGAGGGCATTTTAGGGACCTAGCCTACCTAAACCACCACGTAGATAGAATAATATGTTTTCCATGTAATAAAGGCCTACATTAGTCAATAAGGCCTATTTAATAAATATGAACAAGTCAACGTAATAATACCTAATATAAGCTTCTTCTTCTCGAAATATCTTCCTCTAGAATGTTCTTTAGAAGATACAATTAGTATAAATAAGAGTAGGAGGCATGAGAAAGCTTTGTCTTGAGAATTATTGTAATAGATCTCTTCTCTACTGAAGGTTGCTTCCTCGAAGAGGAAAGTGGATGTTGTTTTCTTTCAATAAAAATATTATTTCTGGTATTTCTCTTCTCAATATTTTGTTATTCCATTGATATATGTTGAATATTCCTATTTTTGCATATTATATTACATCTGATACCTTACATCATAGTAATTCTTTGTTGGTCATTGATTGGATGTTGGGGAAAAAGGCACGTGAAATTATTACTCTAAGTACCTTAGTTGAAGATATTCTTATCATAAAAACAATGTTGTTAATTTCACTTTCATGCATGTGTTTAGAGAAAGTAATGGATATGTTGATGGATGGTCCAAAGAAGTATTACTTGCGGACCCTAGAATTTGGCATAGATGGGAAATAAAAGGGAACTCTGTAATAGATGGGAAATAAAAGGGAACTCTGTAATGGATAAGGCTTATTACTTATTTTATAATTTTTTTTTGTTGAGATGGCCTAGTTCTTAACGGAGAGGTTTCAATTTAGAATAATCAATTGATGTATAAGAGGAGCTTTTATCTTTCTTACTTTATTATTATTAAAGCTGCTAGAGTACTTAGTACGTGATATCATAAAGAATTAAATAGCATTTTGACCTTTTTAGAAAAATCTTCGGAGAGATTGTACTCAAAAGGGGAGAAGTCAGTGTAGTATGTATATGTATCATATAGACTACTTTTGAGTGGTATGCATATGTATCGTATAGACAAGTTTTGAGTTTTTGAGGAAGGTAGAAAAACCAATGGAAAATGCGATTTTGTTTTGATTGGTATATAAAATCGAAAACAAAAATTAAATATTAAATATTTAAATTAACATAATAAAATATTTAAATTAATATATAATAATTTTTTTATAAATAAATAAAAATAAAATATCCAAATAAAATAATTAAAATTTAAAAATATAATTATAAAATATTCAAAGCAATGTAATACGAGGTTACATTATAATGAGTAGTATATGGTTTCATACGAGATTAAGGTTTTAAACTATTTGAAGGTACATGACCATATTATGATAACCTTAAGAATGAGATCTTGTGGATACTATTTAGGTGAAACTGTTTAAATATAAGGAAATAGTTGTTATGATATTTTATGGAAGGTATTCGACATAAGTGGAATCCTACCCCTTACTAATAACTATGTAATAAAAATGATTTTTTTTTTTTTTTAAATGGTCAATAAGTTATTTTAAAAACATTAAATTAAATAATAATCCTAAATATTATAAAAACAATTATTTAAAAAATAAAAAATAAAATAATCACATTAATAGAAAACCTATTACTTTTAACTTTTTTCTTCCTACTTAAAACATGTTCATAAGTCAATGGAAATTTTCAAATTAATATATTCATAATTTTTTAGTTAGACTAACAAAAATGTTAGTTTAATTTATTATATTCAATGACCAAAATTTTAAAACTAATATACCAAT
Organism: Picea engelmannii; assembly: GCA_009831015.1. Taxonomy (NCBI): domain Eukaryota; kingdom Viridiplantae; phylum Streptophyta; class Pinopsida; order Pinales; family Pinaceae; genus Picea; species Picea engelmannii. The sequence goes on along the minus strand of ML778807.1, from coordinate 452,454 downwards.
ACTACACACTAATGACATCACTTGGAATAGAATACAATAAACTAAATACATTGACTCACAGAGGAAGTTTCTCTAATGAAGATATGATCTATATATCTTTGGAATCACCTTGTAGTTACTAATAAAGTTTTATGTGATATTCAATATACTTGTAGTTATTAATCAAGCTTTATATGATATTGAATATACTAAATATTTGACTTGCACAAGGTTATGTGATGGGATATATGATCTTTACTAATATATTTAAATACTTAAGGATGCAATTCATATATTTAAATACATCACTATATTTTTATTAAAATTTTGATAAAGTATTCGATGACTGCAATTTTAAAACTAATATACCAATACTACACACTATTGACATCATTTTGAATTGAATACTATAAACTAAAAGCATTGACCCAAAGAGGAAGGTTCTCTAATGGAGATATGATCTATATATCTCAAATCACCTTGTACTTACTAATCAAGCTTTATGTGATATGAATATACTAAATACTTGATTAGGAAAAGGTTATGTGATGGGATATATGATCTTTACTAAGATATTGAAATACTTAACGATGAAATTCAGATATTTAAATATTTGAGGATGCAATTCATAATAACTAATTTTTATAAAAATATTTATAAAGTATTCAATGATTGAAATTTTAAAACTAATGTACCAATACTACACACTAATGACATCAAGAGGAAGGTTCTCTAATGGAGATATGATCTATATATCTTGGAATCACCTTGTAGTTACTAATCAAGTTTTATGTGATATTGAATATACTTGTTGTTACTAATCAAGTTTTATGTGATATTAAATATACTAAATACTGGACTTGAAGAAGGTTATGTGATGGGATATATGATCCTTACTAATATATTTAAATG
>ML778807.1:432118-449724 GCA_009831015.1 Picea engelmannii | reverse complement strand
CTAATTTTACTTGATTCGAAGAAGGTTATGTGATGGGTATAAGATCTTTACTGATATTTAAATACTTTATGATGAAATTCATGATTACTAATTTTTATTAAAGTTTTGATAAAAAATTAAATTAAAATAAATAAATAATAATAAAAAAAAATGATATATATATAAATTAATTTTACTATTAGATAAAATATATGTGGAGGGTAATATTAGAAAAAACATAATATGTTTTCTCTAATATTCCCCCCACATGAGGGTGGAAGTTGGGGGGAATATTAGAGAAAACATAATTCCACCCACATTGTTGAAATATTGTAACTACAAAGAGTATTATATTTATTATTAAGTCATTATTAATTATATAAATCCCCTTTTGTGGATTGATCATGTCGGGCTTTGTAAATGACCAAATCCCCTTTTGTGGATTGGTCAAACCCTAATTATATCATGCAAATTAAGAAGTTGTCCCGGGGCCTAATTAAAGTGGTTTTAAACACTAGTGAAGAAGTCGTCCCTGTCTAGTGAAGAGACACCTCCCTAGCGCATGCCAGCTAATATAAATGAGAGAGGCTATTGCCTTATTCACTCACTCACTCATTCCACTCAATAAGTGCACAAGTTTGGAGCTTGCTGCAATTGGGAGAAGAAGGAAGAGAGAGGCACATTTCTCAGTGTTGGATATTCTCTAGCGTTTTGGTTTATTGTCATGGCATTGTATTAGCTATCTATATTAAGGAAGTTTTTGCTGGGTTTTCTCGCCCATGAGGGCTTCCCGAGATAAATGTTGGATATCTTGTGATTTTGTTTCTCTCAGTGATCCTACCTATGTTATTGTTATCTAGTAAATTGAAAAGAAACTTAATAGCTGTTATAAAATTAACATGGTATCAGAGCTAAGTTGAAAAGAACACCTTTCATTGGATAATAAAAAACATCATTATTGACGTACAAGAAAATTAGGTCCTTTTATTGGAAGATAATTTCAGCCTAAAACTCATCAAGGAAGTGTTCCCTAGCCTAGCAAGCTCATTGGCAGCTTGAGCGCACTTTTCCAATGTACATAACTCTCGGAAAGTGAAACCCTAGTTTTCACTAGTACCAGAAAACCAAGAAACCAGAACCAGTACCAAAAGTACTAGTCCAAAATTGTGAAAGCTCATTTTCAATGGGTAAAAGTTGAATTTTTAGATAATTGATTACACCAGGCTACTCACCTTAGCCAAGCACACCTTCTTGTAAGTTCAGATCTAAATTCTAAGAACTTTCATATTTTGGTCATTTTCCCAGCTCTAGGTCAAGATGTCTGGAAGCACCAAGCTTGTTGACAGGTTAGAATGCGTGGACAACTTTCATGCCTGGAAGTATAGGATTTCACTCATTCTTGAAGAGAATGACCTAGAAATATTCATCAAAGAAAATGTACCAGAACCTGCAGATGCTACAACTAAAGAAAAGTACCAGAAGGACATGGTTAGGGCCAAAAGAATCATTGCAAACTCTATCAAAGATCACTTGATCCCTCAAGTATCATGTAAGAATACCCCAAAAGAAATGTTTGATGCCCTAACCATATTGTATGAAGGAAGAAACATTAACCGGAAGATGAACTTGAGAAATCAACTCAAGTATACAAAGATGCAGAAAGGAGACACAGTTCATGAATATTTCTCTAGAATATCTCAATTCAAGGAATATCTAGAAGAAATTAGAGATACCCTAGATAAATATGAACTCATAATGATAACTCTTAATGGTGTAACATCCCGCTCTGGCGCACTGAGAAAACTTATTCTTTGAGGACACTTGCTCGCAAGTGATCTAGACTTTTATGATGTTAAAATATTTATCCTTGATTATGATGTGTTATGATAGATGACATGATGTTTTACTGCTTCGACGTAGACAGGTTCTTTGACTCAGTTTTAGTGAGTGTGCAGGGTTTTGGACCTTGAGGATGCAGAGGCATCGGTGGAACCCCTTGGACTCCGGATTGAGTCAGGGAGTGTGTTATTTGGGTTGATTTATTACTGTGATATTTCATGGATTTGATGATATGATGTTGACATGTTCTGACACGATTGTTGATGATGCAAGCTGATGATAGCTTGCCGACCAGACTCACATATGGAGTAAAGGGGTCACACATGATTTCCAGAGAGGTCGAGGGAGAGGTGTGGAAAACAACCCTGCCACAGCCTACTAGCACTCCCGCCGTGGCTCGAACTGTAGGTTAACGATTACCTAGTTCGAGAGGATCCACGATGCCATGAGGGAAGACTGCAACAGTCGCTCACGATGATTCTAAGGGGCGCGCAATAAGGAGGGGGAATTATTCCTTAGAGCCCTTAGTCTCCCACAAGTTCACCTGGCGGAGTGTTGACTCCAGGGGTTATAGATGTCTACCATTCAGTCAAGTTGGCGAGTGGCACCCTTGGAGCACGTGGTGCATCCTAAAGGGCACGTCGTGCAAAAGAACCACAAGAAGCGAGTGGCACCCTTGGAGCACATGGTGCATCCTGAAGGGCACGTCGCGCAAAAGAAACGAATGAGGTGAGTGGCACCCTTGGAGCACATAGTGCATCCTAAAGGGCACATCGCGTTGATGATGATGAAGAAATGAACCTAGATGGCCCTAAGAATTTAACGCCTTAAGAAATCTTTAAACAACTTCCCTAACCAAGTGTCGCCCAATTCAGAATCTAAGTCCTAAGTCTAAAACTTTTCTAGGGTAAAAATTTAGCCTAACCTTAAGAAAAATACCCTAGAATAAAAATAACAATTTAAACAAAAACCCACTTAAGTAATAGTTGGGTCTTCATAAATTCTTGGGGTAAATGACAAGAGTAAGAATTAAATTAAAACTAATGGTTTTAAAATTTTACAAAGAAGAAATTATTTCCTAACTTGTGAAAGAGTTGTGGTCGTAACGAGGAGGTTCGTTACATATGGTATCAAAGCTGGTTCGACCCGCAGCTTGGGATTCGCTATGGCTTTCGTCGACATGATTAGATTTGATTATACTGTTGTTGATCGAGTTGATTGTGTGTGTGCAGGTAATCATGGTTAGAGGACGTCGCGGAGGCAGACGACGGGGTGCTAGGGGAGGAGGCGTGACGCCTCTAGTAGCATCCATGCCTGAGGGGTCTAACCCCCAGGGAGGCGAGTAGGTTCTCGGACAGGAACAGATAGCAGTTGGCGATATTGTTGGGATGATGAGATATTTTTCAGCGCATGTACAAGGCACTGATTAGTCGATTGGACAGAGACGAGGCCAGGGCGCCGACAGCTACTGAGGTTCCACCATGCGCATCGGTCGTTACTGGTAGCATTCACTGTGAACTCGAGAAGGCCAAATTTCCCGAGTTCTCTGGTGCCTTGAACGACGCAGCCTCCGAGGCATGGTTGGAGAACATGGCAATGTGCTTCGCACTTTGAGATTACACCTCCAACATGAAGGTACGCATGGAGGTCTTTCAACTAAAGGGGAGTGCTCTTCTATGGTGTAAGATGCTCCTACCGTAGCTGAACATGGCCGTTGAAGATGTGTCATGGGAACGGTTCGAGGAATGGTTCCAAGAGAGGTACCTTTCAGAGGAATTCATTGAGCATCAGCTCAATGAGTTCAACGCACTACGACAGGGAGGTCATACGGTGCCCGAGTACGAGGCACGTTTTATGGAGCTACTCTGGTATGCTCCACACCTTAACACTGAGAAGCTCAAGGTCAACCGGTTCGTGTTTGGCCTTAACAACAGCCTGCGTGCAAAGGTCAGGATCTTGATGCCTCAAACCTTGCACGACGTTGTCCAAAAGGCCCTCATAGCTGAGGAGGAGCTTATCAGTGGGGGTCAGACCAGGACTCCAGCGAGACCAGCATGGCAGGGTTCATCTAGTACACCGAAGAATCAAACACCAACAAGACATACGCCGAGATATCGTGGCTTCCAGAGAGGATCCACTTTCACTACACCCCGACGACCGTTGCCTCAATAGCGGACACCTTATCGGGGACCACAACATCAGCAGCAACGTCGCCCGCAGCAGCAGCAGTTTAGGCCTGTTCAACAGAACAAACCTGGGTTCCAGGCCGGTGGACCGTCATCTTCTACTTTGGGTACCAGGACTACTGGGCCGAAGAAGGGGTGTTGGACATGTGGGGAGCCACACGACCAGCGCGACTGTCCTGTGGAGAGGACCAGAGCATCTGGATCAGTCGGACCCACTATAGTGGGAGATATGGGCAAGGCCCATCGGATTCATGCAGTGGTGAATAACCACCAGGAAGAGCACCAGTCGATTGTGTTGAAGACGACAGGTACTGTCGTTGACCAGACCTAGGTGCTACTAAGAGTTTCATTTATGGTGCAGCGCTAAAAAGGATTAAGGTAAAGGCAGTCGAACAGGATGAGTTTAGCTTCGTGGAGATGGCTTCGGGAGCCAAACAGAAGGTTGGAGGAAAGGTTACGGGATGTGCCCTTAACCTAGGAGAGTTTGTCACGAGGGTCAACTTGTATGTCACGATCTTAGGATCTTATGACGTCGTGGTCGGTATGGATTGGTTGGAATCGCATGAGGCGATACTCAACTGTAAGACGAAACGGTTGAGCTTGGTTGATGACGAAGGACAAAGACGTGTGATTGTAGGACGGAACTAGGGAGTTTCCCTGAGGTTCGTCTCTTGCTTACAATTACGGAAGATTATGCACAAGGGGTGCAAGCTTTATGCGATCCTGGTGCTAAACGAAAAGGGAGTGGCGGAAGGTCTAGAACACCTTCCGGTGGTGAAGGAGTTTGCGGAAGTATTTCCAAAGGAGTTACCAGGGATGCCGCCGAAAAGGGAATTGGAGTTTACCATAGACCTGAAACTGGGGACCGAACTGATAGCAAGAACGTCTTATCGGATGTTGACCCCGGAGTTGCAAGAGTTGAAAATGAAACTGAAGGAGTTGTTGGACCTGGGACTGATATGCCCTAGTGTGTCATCGTGAGGTGCACTAGTTATTTTCATATGAAAGAAGGACGAATCATGGAGGCTTTGCATTGACTACTGTCAATTGAACAAGGCTACGATCAAGAATCAATATCCCTTACCAAGAACTGATGATCTTTTCGATCAAATGAAGGGTGCGATGGTGTTCTCCAGGATCGATTTGCGATCAGGGTATCACCGGTTATGGATCAAGGAGGATGACGTCCCTAAGACCGCCTTTAAGACAAGATTTGGACATTATGAGTTTACTGTTTTACCGTTTGGGCTGACAAACGCCCCAAGGGTATTCATGAGTTTGATGAATGGGGTGTTCAGCGAGTACCTGGATAAGTTCGTCCAAGTATTCATTGACGATATCTTGATCTACTCTCGGACGATGGAGGAGCATGACGAGCACTTGCACTTGGTACTACAGTGTCTGCGAGAGAACAAATTGTATGGGAAGTTGTCCAAATGCTCTTTTTATCGATCAAGGATTCATTACTTAGGGCATGTCATCTCCGGCGAAGGTATCGCCATGGATCCAGCCAAGGTTGAGGCTATTATGGAATGGCCTGCGCCAACGAATGTCACAGAAGTACGTAGTTTTATGGGTTTAGCAGGATACTATCGACGGTTTGTCGAGGGATTTTCGAAGATAGCAAATCCGATCACGGAATTGCAGAAGAAAAACAAGAATTTTGTTTGGACCAAGAAATGCGCGGAAGCATTTCGAAGGCTTAAAGAGTTGTTGACCACAACGCCGATACTAAAGGTCCCTGACATGGACGCGGAATTCTTGGTATGCACCGACGCATCCAAGGAAGTCTTAGGCGAGTCTTGATGCAGGACGAACAAGTGATTTCTTACATTTCGAGGAAATTGAGAAGGCATGAGGAGAACTACGTGACGCACGATTTGGAGTTATTAGCCATTGTATATGCCTTGAAGGTTTGGAGACACTACCTTGTTGGACAAAAATTTGAACTAAAGACTGATCATTGTGGACTACAACACATTTTCATGCAAAGCGACCTGAACGCATGACAATGACGTTGGTCGGAATTGCTTAGCGAGTACGACTTCGAGATTACTTACATAAAGGGAACAATGAAACGAGTGGCAGAAGATTTGAGTCGGAGACCACGCATCTTCTCGGTGTTGCCTCTTCAGATGAACTTATGTGAGAAAATTCTCACTTTACAGCGTGACGACGAATGGTACAAGGAGGTCGAGGGTTTTATCGTACAAAACACGATGATGGTACCATGATATGAGGGATATTCATTTGATAGTGATGGTTTATTGAGGTTTAGAAGTCGGATTTACGTACCTCCAAATGACGAGTTGAGGATGTTGATCTTGAGTGAGGCTCATAGATCATTTTACATGGCTCACCCAGGAGTCAGGAAGATGAGGGCAAACCTTAAACCCTTATTCTTCTGGAAGGGAATGAAGGCCGACATAGTCAGCTTTGTGGCTAGATGTCTAGAGTGTCAGCAGGTAAAGGCTAAACATAGACACCCGACAGGATTACTTCAACCACATGCCATTCTGGAATCGAAATGGGAAGTTATTTCGATGGATTTTATTGTTGGATTGCCACTGATGGCAAGGAAACACGACTCGATTTTTGTAGTAGTAGGCACTCTGACGAAGAGTGCTCACTTTATTCCTGTGCATACGACGTATCAGGCACTTGACATAGTGAGAGTTTTCATCAGTGATATTGTGAGGCTGCATGGCGTGGCTAAGAAGATTATATCCGATCGAGGATCGATGTTTACTGGACGATTTTGGACGAGTTTTCAAGAGGCCTTGAGAACCCAACTCAATTTTAGTACTGCGTATCACCCAAAGATTGATGGATAGACCGAATGAATGAACCAAACCTTGGAAGACATGTTGCGCATGTACGTGATGGACCAACAAAAGTTTTGGGAGGAATTCTTGCCTCTAGTACAGTTCGCTTACAACAACAGTTACCAGAGCACCATTAAGATGGCGCCTTTTGAGTTTCTTTATGGGCGACCGTGTCGGACGCCCTTGATTTGGGATCGGCTTGAGGATAGGGTCCTAGTGGGACCCGAAGTGATCCAAGAAATGGAAGAGAAAATGAAAACCATAAGACAAAGGATTAAAGAAGCGCATGATCGACAGAAGAGTTATGTCGATGCGCACCGAGTTGACCGTAGTTATGAGGTCGGCGATCGAGTCTTCTTGCGGGTTAAATCACATAAGAGTTCGATCAAGTTTGGAAAGGGAGCTAAACTCTCTCCTAGGTTCGTGGGACCTTTCGAGATTGTGGAGGGAAAGGGGCCCATGGCCTATCGACTAGCCTTGCCTGATTCTTTGAGGCGTATGCATGATGTTTTTCATGTATCTATTTTGAGACATTATATTAGTGATCCTACACATGTGATTGACATGAGTTCCTTGCAGGTATCGGACAAGGGAGCACTCATGGTTGAGCCATTCCGCATTTTAGATCATCGCGTTTGACAGTTACGACGTCGAACGGTAGATCAGGTCAAGGTCCAGTGGGACAGTTATAGTCCACACTTGGCGACCTGGGAGGACGCATATGATATGCACCAACAGTTTCCATTTTTGTTTGATAGATAGACTTATGATACCGTGACACTTTTATTTCGGCATTTATGCTAAGAAACTTCGGGACAAATTTTATACCAAGAGGGGGTGTATGTAACATCTCGCTCTGGCGCACTGAGAAAACTTATTCTTTGAGGACACTTGCTCGCAAGTGATCTAGACTTATATGATGTTAAAACATTTATCCTTGATTATGATGCGTTATGATAGATGACATGATGTTTTACTGCTTCGACGTAGACAGGTTCTTTGACTCAGTTTTATTGAGTGTGCAGGGTTTTGGACCTTGAGGATGCAGAGGCATCGGTGGAACCCCTTGGACTCCGGATTGAGTCAGGGAGTGTGCTATTTGGGTTCATTTATTACTATGATATTTCATGGATTTGATGATATGATGTTGACATGTTCTGACACGATTGTTGATGATGTAGGCTGATGATAGCTTGCCGACCAGACTCACATATGGAGTAAATGGGTCACACACAATTTCCAGAGAGGTTGAGGGAGAGGTGTGGACAGCAGCCCTGCCACAGCCTACTAGCACTCTCGTCGTGGCTCGAACTGTAGGTTAACAATTACCTAGTTCGAGAGGATCCACGATGTCGTGAGGGCAGACTGTGACAGTCGCTCACGATGATTCTAAGGGGCGCGCAATAACGCGGGGGCCTTATTCCTTAGATCCCTTAGTCTCCCACAAGTTCACCTGGTGGAGTGTTGACTCCAGGGATTATAGATGTCTACCAATTAGTCAAGTTGGCGAGTGGCACCCTTGGAGCACGTGGCGCATCCTGAAGGGCACATTGCGCAAAAGAACCACAAGAAGCGAGTGGCACCCTTGGAGCACGTGGTGCATCCTGAAGGGAAAGTCTCACAAAAGAAATGAATGAGGCGAGTGGCACCCTTGGAGCACGTAGTGTGTCCTGAAGGGCACGTCGCGTTGATGATGATGAAGAAACAAACCTAGATGGCCCTAAGACTTTAATTCCTTAAGAAATCTTTAAACAACTTCCCTAACCAAGTGTCGCCCAGTTCAGAATCTAAGTCCTAAGTCTAAAACTTTTCTAGGGTAAAAATTTAGCCTAACCTTAAGAAAAAGACCCTAGAATAAAAATAACAGTTTAAACAAAAACCCACTTAAGTAATAGTTGGGTCTTCATAAAATTCTCGGGGTAAATGACAAGAGTAAGAATTAAATTAAAACTAATGGTTTTAAAATTTTACAAAGAAGAAATTATTTCCTAACTTGTGAAAGAGTTGTGGTTGTAATGAGGAGGTTCGTTACAAATGGTCTCACAAGAACTTGCGATGCATTCATCCAAACCATTTGTGCCAGAAAGGGAAAAACTACAATTTGACCGTCTTTGGGAAGAATGTGTTCAAGAAGAACCAAGAGTATCTAACCGAGAAGCAATACTATTAAGGGATGATGATCATCTATCTACTCATATTAAAGGATGAAAGAGAAGGCCTCACTTCAAGAAGGATACCCACCCACATAAGGAGTCTCACTCCCTAAATAAATCCATCCATAAAGAATCTCACCCTCCAAGGAGATTCTAGAAGTTTCAGAAAGGTCAAAGAAGAGAAAAAGAATTTTCATCCTACGAATGTTACCATTGTGACAAGATGGAACATATTGCTAAGAATTTTCCATCTAGAAAAGAAGAATATAGGAAGAGGAACAAAAGGCACCATTTCCATACAATTGAAGATGACGAGCCACCCACAAAGATAACTAAAGAAAATATTGAAGACTACGTCTTAATCTCTGCCCTCTCAGGATCAGTGCCACCTGGTGATGATACGTGGCTCATAGACAGTGGTGCTTCCAAGAGCATGACAGGTTAGAGAGACATTATCTCTAGCCTTACATAAAAGAACTTTCCTCAGAAAGTTACACTTGGAGATGATCACCAGTACCATATCAAAGGAGTATGAGAGTCCAATTACAAACTTGATTCAGGGAACCCAATGAAGATGAAGGATGTATTATATGTACCAGTTTTGACGAAGAACTTTCTTGTTATATCAGCTTTACATAAGAAAGGATTTAGGGTTGCATTTATATATGGTGAAGTCATCATGTGGCCTAAAGGAAAAACCATAGAAGATGCAATTGTTATTGGAATAGAAGAAGGTGGCATGTCTAAATTAAAAGGCCACTTAGATGCAGCCTTGATTCACTCCACTGAGAGTCCATGTGAACTTTGGCATAGAAGAATAGCTCACATCAACTACAAGGCCTTATCATATGTGAGCAAGGAAGTTACAGGTGTACCTGATTTCAAGGTTGATTATGAAGGTGTGTGCAAGGGATGTGCACAAGGAAACAACATCAAGAATCCTTTCCCGAAGAGCGATAGTAAAACATAAGGAGTCTTGGAGGTCATCCACTTAGATGTATGTGGCCCAATGCCATCCACTTCTCTTAGTGGGTATGCATACTATGTATCGTTTATTGATGATTATTCTCACAAGACTTGGGTTTACTTCTTGAAATCAAAAGATGAAGTGTTTGAGAAATTCAAGGAATTCAAAACCTTGATAGATAATCTTGCTGAAAGGAAAATCAAGATACTTAGGTTAGATAATGGAGTAGAATACACCTCAAAAGAGTTTATAATATCTTTCAGAGATGTCAGGATTAAGATGCAGCTCACCACTCCCTACAATCCTCAACAAAATGGTGTAGCAGAAATAAAGAACAAAACTATAATGGAAGTAGTGAGGACTATGATCCATGATCACGATATTCCAATGCACTTATGGGGAAAAGAAACAAGAACAATAGTGTATGTAAATAACATATTATCCCATAGTGCACTTGGGTTCAAAACCCCCAAATAAATGTTCTCCGAAAAGAAGCCAGAAGTAAGCCATCTCAAAATATTTGGTTGTCCAATGTTTGTACACATTTCAAAAGAAAAGAGAACCAAGTTGGACCCTTCATGAAAGAAGGGAATATTTGTTGGATATTGTGAGGTCTCTAAGGCCTTCAGAATTTACATTCCATATTACCATCATATTGAGATCAACAAAGATGTAACCTTTGATGAATATGAAACACTCAAGAAATCAAAGAGATGTCAATTGGAAGAAGTATATGAAGAAGAACCTATAGCTCCCAGAGTTGCAAAACCAGTGAGGGAAACCACAGTTTCCCCCGATGATGAGATTCATGAAGATTGTGATATGATAGAATCTCAAGAACCTCCCCAAATGATGATCTCTCACAAGAGAAAGCCATCTTGGGAAAGGGAACTTATTCAAGATGGAGATAAGTATGGTGACCCCAAAGGAACCATGAGACATGTTAAGAAACCTAATGCATTCTCCAGTTATATGGCTTTGATGTGTGATCTCATAGAGAAGGTGCCTACTTGCTTTGAAGAATCCATTCAGAAAAAAGAATGGGAAGATACCATGACAGAAGAATACTAATCAATTATAAAGAATGATGTATGGGAATTAGTTCCCAGACCGAAGAGAAAAGATGTGGTATCTTCCAAATGGGTATACAAGATAAAACATGATGTTGATGGAAGTATTGAGAAATAAAGTAAGGCTTTTAGCTCGTGGATTTTCTCAAAAGGAAGGCATTGACTATGAAGAGACGTTTTCTCCTGTATCCAGATACACTTCTATCAAAACCATCATAGCTCTTGCAGCTAAGATGAAGTGGAAGTTACACTAGATTGATGTGAAAACAACCTTATTAAATGGTGTCATTGAAGAATAACTGTACATAGAACAAACTCAATGGTTTGAAGTTGAAGACAGAAAGACACATATCTACAGGTTGAATAAGGCTCTATACAAATTGAAGAAAGATCCTAGAGCTTGGTATGGAAGAATTGACAGTTTCCTCACGAGCTTGGGATTTACCAAGACTAAAGTTGATTCTAACCTTTGCTTCAAGGTTATGAATGATGATCATGTTATATTGTTGTTATATGTGGATGAATTATTGTTAAATGGAGAAGAAAAAATCATCACTTATTGTAAGAAGAAGCTCGTTGCAGAATTTGAGATGAAAGACCTAGGCCTAATGCATTATTTCTTAGGTCTTAAGGTTTAGAAGAGCCCATAGAAGATCTTCCTTAACCAAGGGAGGTATGTAGTTGAAATACCAAAGAGGGTCAATATGTTGGAGTGCAAATCCATGAACACACCCATGGAAACAAAGTTGAAGCTCTTGGTTGATACTTCGTCAGAATTGGTCGATGCTACACTATATATACAGATCATTGGATCATTGATGTATCTAACGAACACCAAGCCAGATATATGTTTTGTTGTAAACACCTTGAGTCAGTATCTGGTAGAGCCCAAACGTGTTCACCTTGTTGCTACAAAACATGTGATGAGATACCTTAAGGGTACGTTGGACTTTGGTCTCTGATACAATGGAGATCAAGACATTAGATTGATTGGTTATACCGATTTAGATTGGGCTGGAAGTTTTTCTTGAAGAAAGAGCACTTCAAGATGTTGTTTCAGTCTGGGGTCATCCATGACTTCATGGCAGAGTAGGAAGAAATCTAGTATTTCTCCTAGCATAACAAAAGCATAATACATTGCTAGATGTTCTGCCAATTGTGAAGCTATATGGCTACGAAAGTTGTTGATAGGTCTATTTGATCTGGAGATTGAAGAAATTGTGATGTTATGTGATAACCAAAGCTGCATAAAGATGACAAGGAACCATGTGTTCCATGACAAGTTGAAGCACATAGAAATCCGGTATCACTACATTTGTGATATGGTGCAGAGGGGAGCCATAAAGCTCCAATATGTTGGCAGAAATGAGCAGGTTGCGGATGTGTTGACCAAGCCTTTGTCTTGTGTAAAGTTTGAGCACTTTCAAGACAAGCTTGGTATAGTTCAAAAGGACCTCCCTCGAAAGGGGGAGTGATGTTGATGATACTATGGTATCCTGACCAATAGCAGGTAGCTCAATTAAGATTTTATATTCTAGAGGACTAATCATCCTTGGAAAGATCATCCCTGGACAGATCCCAAAGGTCCAGTAAGGATGGTCTATCAGAGTACCTGTGCATGTATATGTTAGCTATGGTTAGTAGTGGTAGCTCCATTAGGATTTTTATAATCCTAGGGAATCTTATGATTCTTGGGAAGAACCCAAAGGTCTGGTAAAGACGGTTTGTCAGAGTACCACATGGTAGCTCCATTAGGATTTTATATCCTAAGGAATCTTGAGATTCATGGATAACTCCTTAGGGACTACCAGAGTACCAAAAAATGTTGTAACACCTGCCTCATTTTGTTGCCCCATGATGATGATGATGATGATGCTCTAGCCTTCGTGTTGTGATGATATTGTTGCTCCAGCCTTTGTGTTATGATGATGATGTTGTTGTTGTTGATGTTATTGATGATGATGATGTATTAGTGTTATGCTAATTCATGTTGATGCAGATGATGATGATGCTACTCCAACTCCATGCTATGAATGATGATGAGAAAAACTTTCGATGATTTATAGATATGCCAATCAATGTTCCATAGGTTTTTGATGTTGCTGCCCTCTCTCTCTCCTGATGATGTTATAGAATACCCTTCTTGTTAAGGGGGAGTGTTGAAATATTGTAACTGCAAAGAGTATTCTATATATTATTGAGTCATTATTATCCCCTTTTGTGGATTGATCATGTCAGGATTTGTAAATGACCAAATCCCGTTTTGCGGATTGGTCAAACCCTAATTATATCATGAAAATTAAGAAGTTGGTTGCATGCCTAATTAAAGTGGTTTTAACCACTAAGTGAAGAATTCATCCCTGCCCAATGAAGAGACACCTCCCTAGCACCTGCCAGCTAATATAAATAAGAGAGGCTAATGCCTCATTCACTCACTCACTCATTCCACTCAACAAGTGTGCAGGTTTGGAGCTAGATGTAGTTGAGAGAAGAAGGAGGAGAGAGGCACATTGACCAGTGTTGGATATTCTCTAGTGTTTTGGTTTATTGTCTTGGCATTGTATTGACTATCTATATTAATGAAGTTTTTGCTATGTTTTCTCCTCGATGAGGGTTTCCCAGGATAAATGTTGTGTATCTTTTGATTTTGTTTCTCTTAGTGATCCTACCTATGCTATTGTTATCTAGTAAATTGAAAAGAAACTTAATAGCTGCTATAAAATTAACACACATGAGGGTATGGGTGGAGAGAATATTAGAGAAAACATATTATGTTTTCTCTAATATTCCCCCCCACATGAGGGTGGGGGTGCGAGAAATATTAGAGAAAACATATGAGGGCGGGGGTGGCAGTGGGGAGAATATTAGAGAAAACATATTATGTTTTCTCTAATATTCTCCCCTTGTAATATTCCCCCCACCTCCACCCTCATGTATGTTTTCTCTAATATTTCCTCCACCCCCACCCTTATGTGAGAGGATTATGTTTTCTCTAATATTCTCCCCACATATGTCTTCTCTAATATCCCCCTATCCGCACCCCACCCTTATTGCGTTTTCTCTAATATCCCCCGCCCGCCCCCCCCCTCCTCTAATATTGCCCCCACACCCACCCTCATGTGGGAGGATTATATTTTCTCTAATATTCCCCCCACATATGTTTTCTCTAATATCCCCCACCCCACCCTCATGAGGGTGAGGGTGTATGGAATATGAGGGAAAACATATTACTCATATTCAATTTCCCCGAGATATCTTGTAAGACAAAAGGGAAGCAAATAGTACTTATTATTTGTAAAAGCTCATTCATGAAAATTTAAAACTAATATTTTTCTATATTATGTGTTATACACTAACCATAACAAATAACAAAGTTGCCTCCTAAAATTTTATTTAAGATTTTATTTAATATTATATTTAGTAATGGTAAGTAATTGTGTAGTTCAAATTACCCAATTGCTAAAACAACTAGCACAACCACAAATTCGTGGTTGGTGACTCGTCCAGAAAATAAAAACACAACGCTAAAATGAACCTGAAACGCTGGGAAAGAGAACCGCTTTGGGATTAGCTGTTATATTGTTGTTTCCGGAATCACTCATACGTGGCAATCAGCTAGCTACCATAGTAAATTTTAAATATGATTAAGTAAAAGTAAAAAAATAAACATGTAAACTGATGTCTTTGTAATAGTGAGGAAGTTAGTAGTTGAAATCACAACCATTGCTTTATTGGGACTACTAAGAATATTCCATCAATATTTAATCTTGTCCATACAAAACTGATTAAGCACTAAAAACTTATTAAATGTGCTCATGATCAATAGGTGTAGGCCTTTCGACATAAATATAAAGTCATAAATTGAAGTGACTATTCACAATACTTTAGAATTAATGCATTATGTATGAAGTCATAAATTGAAGTCGCTATTCACAATACTTTAGAATTAGAATTAATGCATTATGCCACTAATGTTTAGGCGAAATTTAATTCAATCTCTAATAATTAAATATGATTCTCAACTAAATTATTAATATTTAATTTATAAAATAAATCTAATATATTTATTTTTCTTAAACTTTTTACTATTATTTAAATTTGGATACTCTCTCACAAATATATTTTTACGTTAGTATCTAATAATAAAAAAATATATATCATATTTAATTTAATTCATTATTATTTCGTTAAAAATTATAAATAATTAATAATTAAGAAAAATATACCATATTTAATTTAATTTAATTTAATTTGAAAAGAAATTAATTAAACAAATATTTATACAATCCATATATAACTTCACCTTGATAAGAGAATCTCAAAAGGCAATACCTGATCAACTCATGACAGAGAATTAATGGGTAGTTGAACTTCTATCATGTTCAATTGAGTTGAGGAATTAATGTGTAGTTGATCATATAACAGTGTATTAATTGGCAATGCCGAAAATAGAATCGATCAGCTCGGATGGATGCAAGGGTTGACATAAAATCTGACAAGTGGTTTGTTGTTTCGTGTACAGATCTACGTTCATTTGACCATTTTTGCAGAATCGCTTGCGGATTATTTTTTAAAAATTTGCAATTAATTTGAAGCTTCTAATGAATTTGAAATTTCTAATTATGTTAAGGTTTTAATAACATTTTAAACTTATTAATCAATGAAATGTTAGAAAACTAGAATTTCTAATGAATTTGAAATTTCTAATTATGTTAAGGTTTTAATAACATTTTAAACTTATTAATCAATGAAATGTTAGAAAACTAGAATTTTAAATTTTAAATTACATGAAAGTTTCAATAACACTTTAAACTTACTAACCAATAAAATGTTAAAAAACTACAATATTTTATATGTCAAAAAATAAAAAAAATCAATAACACTTTAAACTTACTAACCAATAAAATGTTAAAAAACTACAATATTTTATATGTCAAAAAATAAAAAAAATTATATTTTTTATGTTTAGCTTTAGGTTTCTAAAACATATTTTTTTTTTAGGTTTCTAAAACATATTTTTTTAAAGTTAAAATAGATTAATACATGGTCAAAGAAGAACCGTCGCTATATGCTGCAGGAGGCAGTATATTAATGAATAAACTAAATAAGTTGAACGGGAGAACAAGGTTCTGTGATGAGAATATGATCCAACTCTGTGATGGGTGCTACCATCGAAGTTAAAAACTTTTTAACGTCTTGTGAAAAACGGCTTCACACGAAAGATCCCTGAATTCATCAGCAATATGAGTGACTTGACCAGTTCGGTCGAAAATCAGTCCACGTAAATTGATTAGGTGGATGTGGTTTTAATAATAGATGGCTAGCTACTTTGTGGAATGCTTTTCTATTTTACTAATGATTCAAAAATGTAATTAATTATTTAATTAATGTTTTAAAAATGAAATTAATTATTTAACTAATGTTTTAAAAATGAAATTAATTATTAAAAAAATGACGTTTTAAACAATGCATTTTAATTTTTAACAAAACTAATTTGTATTTTCATAAAATTTCAATGCCTATTTTCTAACTAATAAACATGTTCATAAATTTTCAATGCCTATTTTCTAACTAATAAAACTTTCAATGCATATTTTCTCACCAATAAACGCATTTATGGGAAGACTTGAATTTCTAACTCGTGCGTTTTATCCCGTTAATTTCTCCATGTGCGAGACATTTTCAATTGATATCTTCTCATAAATTTTCAATGCATATCTTCGAAGATAGGGTCGACTAAATATTTTAGTTGAAATTTTTAAATTAATATTTTATTATAGTTACTTTCTAATGAGCTATCACGATAGGAATTTATATATGAGCTTGAATAAACTAGCACTACAATTTACACTGTGGGACCTTAAGCTTACCTTGTTACGCCGAAAGGCGTATACCTATTGACAATGGGCACAATTAATCATCTTTTAATCTAAAATTTTAATCTGATGGCTAACAATTAAAGATGCTAGAATATTCTTAGTCGTCCTCCCAAATCAATGAATGTGATTTACTATTCATAATCTCCTTGTATTTTTGAATGCAGCTGTTACCCTGTTTACTTTTTAACATTTACCTAATCATATTAAGAAATTACTATAACACTATGTGATTGCCACGTTTAAATGATTAACGTTTAACATTACCATGTTTAAATTGTTAACCACGAATTTTCTCATTTGTCCCTACGTTTTCCTCAGGCGTTTCAGTGATCCGTGATCCGCGCGTTTCATATTAGGCCGAGCATAACGATCCGAGAGAAAAATACAGCCTATCGAACTGTGGAGGAAGACTGATCCTGAAGAGAGAGCAGGTGGCAAGCAAAACAGTGGCCAATAAGTTTGCGTAGAACAGTTTGAAGACCGCATGGGCCAGGGGATCGATGGAAGCCCGATAGTAATCAAAGGCAATCCACCATTTAACAAATGTCCCAAAAAAACATAAAATATAAAATATTTAGTGAAAACCATTTTACAACATAATTAAAAATTACAAACCACAATTATGAACTCAGCAGATTTTATTTACAGACTTAATTAAAGTTTATGTTAAAATTAGGTTTAATAAAGTAAATATGCCTTTCGGCGTTT
>ML778807.1:409889-420442 GCA_009831015.1 Picea engelmannii | reverse complement strand
CACATTCCCCAATGTTGATTGTACTCAGCCCCATGATCTCAATAACTATGTGAGGTGACTTTTCACACCAACCCTCTTACATGTATTCAATGATTGGGGCTTTGATACACTCAAAAGAAAAATAGAAGGTTCATACAAAATAAGAATTTTAGAAATGTGTCTTGGGATTAATACACATGGGTAATTCCCCCCCTTGAACCCCTCTCTCTTGTGGAAATTTATCCCCCATGAATCCATATGTGTCTGTCTGCAACTAACAATACATTTTATTTTATTATTTTGATATACATTGTTTACAAATTACATCACTTGGCCTGTGGCCATTGCTGTAGAAAGAAATAGATGAACAACCAAATAGGTTTACCTCTATTTGCAGCTCAAGATTTGCTTCCCCTTCTGATAGATGGCTGACATAAACTGGTTCTGACTGTACCTTCCCATTAAGCTCTGCTAAGAATTGGGTTTGGAAAACCAATGACATCTAAAAAATCACAGAAAGCAAACCTTTGAGCCGAAATGGCTTCCATGCTTGGATCTAATGAAGTCGCCTATTAATATTTAGACAGTGGAGTCGCCATGGTGAAAGATCTGTAGTCAAGAACATGTTCTCTTCTTGTTCACCATCAAGAAGCGGATCTGATCGTTGTCATTCTCCCAGGGAAGATTTCTTCATTGTTTCGTCCCCGACAACGACGCCAAAAGATGTGAGTGCTAGAAGTTGCACCTAGACTGCCATAGGGTCAAGCCTAGCACATCTTTGATTTTTGCAATGATTTTATGAATAAATGTATATTGGATTTGAAAAAAGTTTGGAGGTTGCAACAATAAATGAAGAAAGACAATACCAATTCCTGATTGTAAATAAGTTCCCATCACACTCACTTAGTCAATGGTATCCAATTTAACAAAGCAGATAAAACCATAAGATTAAAGAAGTATGCAAGTGCCCAATCTGTTCACTCACATAGGAAGATTTTCAAGCCCAAAATATCGTTCTAAGCCTGAAACGAAAATCTGAACGCAAATTTCAAGAAGCAGGTAATTAACAACAAAGAATTTACTGAAATTGTAGCTAAATCAAGAAGAAATCTCTACATCGTAAACGAATTCCATTGCATTCAAGATAAGAGTAAAAAAATGAAAGTAGAAAAAATGCAATCTGACCATTTAGGATGTCTAAGTCCGCGAGTGCTAAGTGTTACAAGAATCAATCTCTTTTCTCCATTTTCCAGACCTTTATCCTCCTTCAAAATGAAAACCCAATATGCTTCCCAATAGGCTCTAAATCTCTCGGGTCCTTTCCCTTTCTTTTACAAAACATGATATATATATAAAATTATAATCAAAGTTCTCTCTAACATTTAGGCATCAAATCCTATCTCCATACTAAAAGAAATCTAAAAACTGTTGCATTCTCTCTCGAATTGTGAAGGCTGGAATTAAATCCCCCTAAATTTAGAATGATTCTTTGCTTAATATATGGAACCTTTGTTGCTAGATGTTCAACTATCCTTTTCAAATATGTAACTGGTAATGAAATCTATAAAAATATGGAAGATATATCTGTCATCATTGATGTTTTTGTTGGAAATATGGAATTAGCTTGATGTCTCGAAAAAAACTCTCCCACCAATGTCAACAAAATCTGAGATCTTCCCTGTTGATTAATAACCCAATGCCTAAGAGTATGGAATTTGTTGTTGACTTATCAATTAGTTGGCAAACGACTTGAAAGGATGCTAACTGGTCACATTCAAATTTATTGTCTTTCCGCAGGCCTTGGACACATTGAAGCTGATTAAGTAAGATGATCCTTTCTTCAGGCCTTGGATCTGCTGGGATATCAGCCCATTATTTCCAAGTTGGATGACATGCCCATTATCTGAAATAATGAACTGAAGTTGGTTTCGCTGATCTAAGGAGGAGATGTATTCTACTAGCCCACCGATCTTCCAATGAGGTAATAGGTTTTGGCCCACAATCACATTTCCAATGATAGCCCATCTTTGAGGATCCTCCTCGATATTCCTCCTCTTTAATCACATGTAACAACATATCATAGGAATCCACTTGAAGGAGTTGAGGAAAGACCTCTTCGTCAACTATTTTTTCATTCATTTCTAAGACAGCAGATGCATCAGAAACAAAATCTAATGCATCCACAACTATGCAGTCATCTTTCCTATTATCAATTAGATCTAGAAAATCTTCCTCAACAACATGATTTTCATTCTTGCAATCAGAAGAAACTTATGATTTATGCTGCATATGCTTCTCAAATATATCACAAGAATTTTCAAAAAGACTTTCAGCTGAAAATTTTACTTTATAAAATATATTGAAAGCATCATGAAAACTTGCCAATGAGTTAATACTTGAAGCTGGAAGATATCTGCACCAGTCAAGGGCAGCTCCCTTCAATGAGTATCTAAAAAACTTGATCTTGACATCCTCATGCATAATCTGACATTCATGAGTAAACTCATGAAAATCTAGCAGATGCTCAATCGGAACCTCCCAATCTTCACCTTTAAATGTAGGAAGGGTACCTTCCCATTCAACTCTACTAAGAATTGGGTTTGGAAAATCAATAACATATGAAAAATCATAGAAAGCAAACCTTTGAGCCAAAATGGCTTCCATGCTTGGATCCAGTGAAGTCGCCTATTAATCTTAAACAGTGGAGTTTCCATGGTGAAAGATCTGCAGTCAAGAACATGTCCTCTTCTTGTTCACCATCAAGAAGCAGATTTGATCGTTGTCGTTCTCCCATGGAATATTTGTTCACTGCTTCATCCCCGACAACGATGCCAAAAGATGTTAGTGCTAGAAGTTGCCCCTAGACTTCCATAGGGTCAAGCCTAGCACATCTTCGATTATTGCAATGATTTTATGAATAAATGTATATTGGATTTGAAAAAAGGTTGGAGGTTGCAACAGTAAATGAAGAAAGATAATACCAATTCTTGATTGTAAATAAGTTTCTATCACACTCACTTAGTCAATGGTATCCAATTTAACAAATCAGATAAAACCATAAGAATAAAGAAGTATGCAGGTGCCCAATCTGTTCACTCACATAGGAAGATTCTTGGTCCTAAATGTCATTCAGAAACAGAAAATAAGGTACTTAAAAACAAGTCTTGGAATGAGAAACAAATCAGTGAATTCTTCACTGCCTTATCAACATACAAGATAATTTCAATGCATTGCAAAGATAACATGTTTTACAAGTAAGAAAAGGAAGAAAGAGATTAGAGGAGAAATTTTTCTTATCAAAAAGGCTATAGAATTGAGTGCAAAATGAAAAAAGGTTCCTGTTTTACAATCATGAAAAGAGTCTCAGTCTTGCATCCCTAGTCTCTATTCAACCCTCTCGGGTCCTTCCTCCTCTATTGTTGAGTGTTCATTTGAAATCCTCTACCACCCGTTGAACGTTAAACCAATGCCTGGTTCCATCTCTTTGGCATCTCCAAACCTGAGAACTCTAATGACTTTAACTGTAAATTTAACTCCATATTTAGATTCTTTTGATGCTCGGACTTGGTTGTGTGGCTTTCACATTATTTATCTTGATTGCTTGATGGCATTGGGTATTGACAATTAGCTCCTAACTACAAACTATGGATTTGTAGCATTTTTTCTTGGTGTGAGCCTTGCTTCAGGTATCCAATGTAGAAGATTGTTGTCACTTTGATGCCCATAAGTTATGCATTCCACCTTAACATATCCACTAAGATCTATTTTCATTTCACATGCAAATGGAAAATGGGCATTGCTATTGTTATTATATGCAACCATATATCCAAAATCTCAACGTGTTGTGTAATGATGTAATGCAAAAGCCATAAGATATAACACTATAACAAATCCGAGGCCTTTTATTTGGCACTTGGATGGTATACCTGAATGTTCCCCTATTTTTCTGCCAATTGGTATGAATGCAAACACATAGATCTCCATGAAGCTATGGGCCTGTGTATTTGGTTTTGGAATTTTGGCTCTATATCCTCAAGCATCCTCTTCATTTGATCATACATTTTATAGGTTTATGAAGGCCTCAAAATAAACCCTGTCACTGCAAATGAAAGCCCATGTGATAGGGCCAAACAAAACCAGGATTTGACAGTGCCCTGTGGACACACTTGGCATTAACCCTCCATGTTGCACTACCTAGATTTGACAATTACCTTTTTCTCCATCGAATCTACCTTTTAACTTGGCAGAATGTGCAAACTAAACCCTGAGCGGCTCTCTCCTCTTGGCTTAATCTAGGTTCTTGTTGTTATATTAATATGGAAGCTGGATACTTCATCGATCAAACCCCTGAAACACCTATAGACTGCTCCTGATTCCGTAGGTTGGTCTGACGCCTTTGCACTGTATTTCTCTTAACTTATGTGTTGTGTGTTGATTGTAGGCGTGTGGCTGGGCTCAATGATTTTTCTAAAACTGATATGTGTTTTGTAGCTGTGCAAGTCACATGGTACTAGAGAATTGGAGCTGGAGCTAGCCTTCGGGCTAGATTTGTTTTAAAATATAAAAACAAACGTTTTCTCATATATATAAGTGCCACTAATATTTGCTCGCTATGTGAAACTATAAACTTTGGCATATAGCTTAACTTGGAAAACAGACTGTGGATTTTCCTCCATGTTGCATTGCTGACTAATAATTCTAGGATTTTAGTAAGTGAGATGATATTTTATGATGGCATTGCAAGAACATCACTATTCTAGTAGCGTGTCTGTCGTAACCAAAAATCCAACATTTAAAACTGTAAATTGAGTACTAACACCCCCTATAATTTTTGCATAATCCTTGGTGTACATTACCATACCTGTATATATGTACAAAATTTTACATCATAGTACTTGATACTTTTACAAGTTCACAACTCCTGCAACAATTCCAACCATCAATATGTTGTTCTCCTCAACCTACACAACCCAAGTCGGTGAAATTCCAAAGATTTAAATGGAGGAAGTTTTCACGTTGATACATTGTCGATCACCGATCACCGATGCATTTTCAGCATCGACAAGTTTCGAGGGGGCTAATTCAGAAACACTTGTTTAAACATATCACCAATCGGAAATCCCCATTACTTCTTCGACATCGACATGGTAGGACCTATTTTTCAAAACATATATCTGATGAAAATCCTCGATCCTGAATAAACTCTTAGTTGAAGGAGCCAAATTTAAAACACCATGTGTGTCTGTTGCATGGGAACTTCCTACGACCTAGTTTCATCCTGCGTCACTTCTGGTTTCCTTATGTCCTAATCGCACTTCCAAGTCATCATTTCCACATCAGCGTAATACGAAAAGATGGATCACCATCAGAGATTTTTCCAAGAGATATCAATGAACATTGTCTAAGAAAAAATGCTGACCCTCGGTCTACCCGTTTAAATTAGCGGAATGATGGGATGTTTTTAGCACATAATAAGATCAAATTTCGTCATTTAATAGGTCAATTAATGTTTCTCTCTGCATACGTTGCTACCCCATGTGTCGACCGAATAACGAGAATTTGAAATGGTCGATGAACCACAATATAGCCCTCTCCTGCATCGCCAACCTACAACTGCATTTAATCTTGAGCATAATACGAATCTTGGTGACATATTTTGTAAAACCGCACTTACACCCAGAATTGAAGAACTAATGCGACAAGGTAAGTATTCTCTACGTTTAAATCACTACGATAGTTTTGAACCCCAACATTCTACACACAAGTTTCTCATTTCCAGAGAAGTCGAAGAAGCAAAAAGAGCATCTCAAGAGTTGCAATTGATTCTCAGAATTTCAAAAAACTAGGTTAAGCTAGTGCGAAGAAGAGGTATGTGTTGATTTTATCATTTCGACGATCACAGTTTATTTACATATCAATATTCTCTCTGCAAAACAATTTCTAACTCTACTCTCTTTGCAGAAAAATGCCTCTAAGGAAGCCAATGACCAGATGCTCACCAAGGGCACCAAAATTGAAGGAATCAGAGGTCGGTGAAGGATCTTCTCTTGGTGCTGCGAGGAAGTTGGAATTTGCTACTAAAGAGGAATCGATCATCAAAAAATCAAATAAGAAGGCATTTTCTCAGTGCCCTTATTTTGGAGATACAGAAGCAAGCACTGGGTCAAAGATAATTCTCCTGCAATGGGGAGATTTATTCAACAGAATTAACCAGGAAGATTACCCGGAATTTATTCCCCACAATGACCTAGATGTAAGGGCGCTCAACGACCAAGTTTTTCCGAACATACGGAGGTCATGCTTGTATATGGTAGCATATAGAACCCCTATCTTTCCCTATATTGAGACTCTAGGTGGATCATCGATGATACAGATGCGATGAAGTGCCTATTCAATGATGAGAATGACAGATGTGTCAGTGTTTTTCTCTTGACATAGGTCCAGAAATATTACAAGATCATGGAATCGGAGGAGCGATAAAAAATGGATTTCATAGTGAAGTTCTATGATTTCCATGAAACCAACCGATTAATGGTCTCCTGGTGGAAGAAGACAAAAAATTCACAAACCGGAGCAATGGCTGGTATGAGACAACAAATTTAAAGGAGCCATACATCTATTTAATGGCTCTAATCTTCCTATTATATGGGGAGAGGGATTGCACTAAGTTATTGGAGTCATGGATGCCCCTGGCATACACTATGGCCATCTCCAGGAGTATCTTCAACTAATCATTTCTAAATAATTGAGCACCAACATATTGCAGGCTCAGACACCAAAGGATGGAGAAATGCCCGCTTTTCACATGGCTTCATATCTACTAGACGTAATCTGCACAAGGAATGTCTTTGATGACATGAATCTGAGCTGGCATGTCGTCTAGATACTTGTACATGTCTACTTCAACATCATGTGAGAAAACAAGTACAAAAAATTGCATGCTCTCATATGCAATGAAGTCATAGATCTGATCTATTTTATTATTTTCAAGAATGAATTCCCAAAATTGTATGTAGTGGCCAATAAAATGATTTAAAAAGTAGGCCACTGGTACCTAGAAGAAACCATCACCTATATTAGGGTGTTTGGGGCCACCGACAGACCACATTTACTCCCCGCTCATGTCCCAGACCAAATTTTCGTAGGAGAAATCTGTTACCATACCATCCTATAGGGCTATAATGTCACTTTGGTTAAAGACAAGAAATGAGCTTTCATACCCTAGGGTTTCCATGTAGGGTCTTGCGTAGTGAAGGATATTGTGCAAGATAAAAAAATAGGGTTTGAGCCAGCTGGAATACAGATTCCCAACAGGCGGATTTCTCAAACATGACCCTAAAGGCCTAGTTCTTCAACATGCATCACAAGTCTCTTCATGTTGACCATACGCCCATGATAAGTTTGAAGATGATATACTTACAGAGTGTGTTGAGGACTGGGAGGAGGTACTATAGAAAAAATCTAACCCAAATATGACTAGGGTCAAATCTATGAGTATGGATGAGCAAGTCTAAATGATAGAACATACGGCTCAAGAATCCCTCAAGGTTAGAGAAGAAAACAAAGCAACATAAGACATATAGGCCTAGAGGAAGGGGATGTTGTTGTTAGAAGAATCCCAAAGAGTCATATAGCGGTTAGAAAATGATCCTCAACTATTAGAACCTGTGAGGATCACCCCATCCGACCCAATCAACATCAGAGAGGAGCTAAATGGCTTAGAATCAACCCCACTGGGGGAAACCTACGATCCGGAAAACCCCAGAGTTCCATCACCATAGGCTAGATCACCGATGACTATTCCAACCCAGCATGAGATTCAAAGAACATTAGGTGAAATAGGTGTGTCGAACACTCTATTTGATTTGATTACCATCTGTGATGATGAAGAGAGCTCGGAGGTATTTCTTATAACTCTGGTACCAATCATAGAGGAGAAAGAACCCGGGGGAACATATGCTCCAACTCTCAATGCATCAATTCTAAACCCTCTTCAAGGTGACCATGAGGTTGAGAGTACACTAGATGATGAATTGCTTGACCTATTGGGGACTCTAAAAGACAACTCCAAGGATGAGCTAGGCTCTGGTGAAAAGGAAGAGGAACTATGGCAGCTAGAGATCAACAATTCACCAGCCGATCACCAAGTTAGTGTTGATCCTGTGAATTTATCTCCATTTAAGGTCGTTACCCCACTAGACAATGAACAGTAGATGGAGGTCGATCCATTGGAACATATAAAAGATTCCCCTGTCAAAAAATTACAAGAGCCGGTCCTAGAGAAAATATATATGGCAGGAATCTTGGGAAACACTCTGACCTAGGGAGACCAAGAAATCCTTGAGCCCGTGGATGAGGTCGTAGATATACAAGAAATTTATTAAGACAGGAAGAGGAAATCCACAATGATGAGAACAATGAAGAAAAGGAGGCTCACACTGGATAATGCTATTCTCATCACCATAGAAGGAACGTTACTCAGCACAGAAAATGCGAAGACATTTGAGCTAATCGGTGTAGGGATGACTATCATTGATGCCACACTGGATAGATAAAAGTGAGATGAAAAGGAACTAGCCGCTGCAAAGAAGGAGCTAGACCATCTGCGCCATCTGGCGAAATATTACCAAGACTCAATGCAAGCAACAATTTTTCTAAAGAGTGAATTCTGAGATGCATATGCATAATTCACGAATGAAAGACATATCTTCACTGCATGTGTAGCCAATTTTCAAGAATACACTCTCATGGCACTGGAAACCTATAAAGACATGGAGAGATGGTATGAAAAGGCATACCAGGCTGTAGAAAAAATCGATTATATCATCGCAGTACATAAGGGTCGAGACATGGAGGAGCATGGCATCCGAGTGTTGATGGATAGTAGCATCTCCCAGATCAGGAAGGCAGTCAAATACTGGGTAAGTATGGCCCTAGAACCTCAGCAAAATATACATAAGAGGTGGGCCGAGTGCGAAAGAAGATGGGAAAATATCAATCGGGAGATGAAAGACATTGGCCTCCCAGAGTTCGGCTCACCCGAAGACTTTGTTGACTTTCATAACATAGTCAAACAACATGCAGAATAAGACTTAGCGTGGGAAGTAGAGATCGTGCAGGTGACGAGAATGACACTAGGTCAGGTACATAATTTTATGGAACATACGGTCAAGGATCATGCAATTCTACAGCGTTTAAGTGCCAATATCATCAGATATAGATAATGGGCAATAGAAATAAAGGAAACTCTCTCAGCCCCGATGGACCAACACAAATTTCCATATGCTAATACATGTGAGGATATCTTCGCCAAGTGGTTAGAGTATGAGAAGAGTTATCCACTCTAAGTAGAACCACTAGACAATCTCAAGAAAACAAAGAGATCAAGTTCCACGTGTCCTTCTTTTGTTTTACTTAACACAAACTTTTAATATCTATTTTGAGTTAGTAATTCTTTATAAATAGGGAGATCGACCTTTTGGGAAGGCTCGATGGTTTTGGGTAAGGACCCTCTTTTTTCAGAATTGTAAAGAATTATTTCTGAGCAACTTTAATTAAGAAGTTTTGTTTAGAACCAAAGAAAAATTTATTTTCATCAAAGGTGTTATGTGATTGGATTGAGGAGGAACTACTTCCATCTTTGAATTCTGTAGTTGATGCTTTAACAAGTAAGAGTTTCTGAATCTATTGATAAGCTATATTTTTCAATACTTTAATAGTTCTTTTGTTATAAATGATGAAAAGTGAATCGTTGTGTTAATATGTGATTGATGGTAGAGCTAAGGAAACTATTTTTCTTGCACTCATCTTATTGCATGTGTATTTTCTTTCAATAATTGTATCTCAGTCAGTTTGAAATACCAACAAGTTAACGTATTATTACTAGACTTGTAATAGGTGTGAATATTGTTGTTTGCATGCTAGAGCACAAGGGTTATCCCAGTCTCATCCTTTTTGAGTAGTTAAGAATCCCCTCTATCACTTGGTTTATACCATCACACCTTACCTTATCAGACTAATCTAATAAAAGAAAAGAAAAAAATAGAAATGTTTAATATGAAGGAGGAACATTCATACAAAGATATCCTGTCAACCACTAAGTAAAGCCCATTGATAAATTAGCTAGAAAGAAAGATATGGAGAACCATTCCACCCATCAAACGTTGCAGAGTCTAATTGGGCCTCTAAGGAGGGTTTAGTTCCTATTGTTGAGTTAAAGGGATCTCGGACCCCTCAACAGGAAGAAAGCTCACTCAACAATATTTTCATGTTTAGAAAGTCTGAAAAGAGATTAAAGGAGACTCCAAAGAGTTCCCAACATAATTTCCAATAGTTTCGAATGCGACCCATGGATATTTGTATTTTTCCCCTAGTTGCGTGATGGAATCTAGTGGTTTTTCTCCAACATGATTTCTAGAGGCTGGAGACCACAGATATATCAAGATCAAAATGATGATACTCTGACTGATTATCCCCCACCCCTTTTCACCTAGCCCTGAATATATAGTCTTGAGAGGAAAAACCACCATGAGAAAATGAGGGATATGGTCGAGGATATGGCTCCTTGAGGTTTG
>ML778807.1:396970-408398 GCA_009831015.1 Picea engelmannii | reverse complement strand
ATATATTGAAAGGATTCTCATGGAAAAGGTTAAGCAAGATTGAATGAAGAATTGGTGAAAGAATTGTGTGAAGAACCTTGTTGAGACAGAAGCTTGGAGACTCTAGTTGGTCTATCAAGAGATATTGGATCTTCTTCATGCAATTTCAAGAACAAGTGTGTGTGTTGGAACCAAGAGCCACTGAAAGGAATCTTGCGACATCGAGGCGATCAGGTTGTATCTTCTACTTTCAATTAATATGATATAGTGGCATGCCCCTTTCCCATAAAGTCATTCTTACTTTATTGTGTAATTCCTTGATCATATGCATAAGTTGACATTGAATATATTGTACTATATTCACTATGGTTGGTTTGTGTTGTCTTGGACTTGACCTCATGAGAGCATTGGAGTGAAGAGGGAGCAACAGAGACCTGAGGAAGCGATAAAAAGGTATGTCACTTGTTCCTCCTTACTAGCCAATTCAATGATCATAACTTAGGGTAAGAGTCATGTACTATCTTGTTTTGTTCTAGATCCAGGTGGATCTAGGGAGATCTATTAGTGTCCGCACCTACCAATTAGTCCAATAACAAAATTGGTGACTCCACTAGGGATGCAACCCATTTTTTAGTGGTTTTTGGTGTTTTTCCTTGGCCATTTTCTCTTTCCTTACCTTTATTCATTTCTATCAATCTCTGAGTCTTCAGGAGACCCTGACAGACTCTCTGGGTCCAGAAGTCCCTTCAAATTTTTTGTCTTTTTCCAAAATTTTGCCTAGTTTCATGCCTTCACACACTGAACCCTCAGTGGCTTGCAAGAACCCCTTGAGTTCGCAATCTGCCTTTCAGTCCAGTGTGATATTCTCGCACTCTGCTTGTGGCTATCCTGCGAGAATGATCCATTCTCGCACTGTACATCACTGATAGCCTGCGAACCCATTTTTAAAAATTTTTGGAATTAAGGTTTTTGTATGCTCAGATGCCCAGATCTGTATGTGTGTCTGAAAGAAACTCCTTGGGCCACTGATTGATTGTTTCTTGACTTCGGATTATGTGAACGATCATTTTTTGGAAATCAAAGACTCTTCTTGTCCATTTTTCTCAACTCTCATCTCTTGACTTTTCTGAGCAAGGATATAATCTCGGATCCTGAAATATGAGTACTTGTTTGGTTAGGAGCTGGTAATTGGTTTTGAAAGTTGAGATTGTTTGTCTTTCTCATTTGCTCATTACTTGGAAAATTATTGTTCTCATGCAGTGGAAAAGACTAGTCTTGTCTGCTTGTCATTTTTGTCTTCATTGGAAGATTGGTTTGGGTCTTGTTTATTTTCTTTTCGTTAGTTATTGGTTTTCCTTAGTTTCACCACCATGGTGCGGTTCTTTTTGAAAAGTAAAAAACATTTTTTCTTTTTAAAAGAATTCTCATTTTGAAAATATTGGAAATCAATTTTTGAAATAGAACAAATAGAGAATTTCCATTGTCACGTGATTCGTTGATATTGCATTTTAAAGGAGATTGCATATCGTAGTTCAATATTGTTCCATAAAACTTCTCTTTCCCTGCTATACATAGGATTCATCGAATGGAAATTGATATCTTTCATTCCTATCTATGCATTGCTAGGTCAGAGTCTCACACAACATCAGTTTCATCTCCGTTTCCTTTGAGTAACAACAACCCTTAATAATATTATGCAATTTTAAAATTTAACTAGTGACTCTTTTCTAGGACCTTATTACACCAACAATTAGCTAGGCTAGAGCTTTGGAATAGGCAAAGAGATACTCACCCTGCTTTGTTGATATCGTTGTAGAGATTGCACGTATTACGGGGGTCACTTGAAGGTATACCCACAATGATGAGTGGAAGCCTCTCAAGTTGATTTCGGGCTAGATACCCTGCCCTTGCGTGTGGATCGGACTGTCGACTGTCCCCCTAGGCATTATTGTTGTTGGTGGTAACCTTAGTGACCTATGTTCTTAGGGTCTTACACAAGGTGACTGTGAAGGGGCAAGTCTTCACGGTACCTGGAATCGATGTTGGCCAAACTCACTAGGGCTCCTTGGAGGGTATACCCACGATTATGTGTGGGAAATTTCACCAGGGTGTAAGTTCGTTAAGCAGGTCATCAACGTAACTTTTCCACCCTAGCCTAGCCCCTTCTCGTCTTGGCGTTGCGATGTTGGATTTTATCACCAACTAGTGACTTCAAAATTAGAAGGTCTTGTTCGCTTGGTATTGTTTCGTAGATTTTGTTTACTAGTGCATGTTGTTTGTTTACCCAAATTGGCCATAGAATTTTTCTTCATAAGTTTTCAACTCATTCACAATAGACCCCCCACGTCGTTCATGTAGAATGCAGGGTGTTATCACCCCCTAAATTAGGGGAATCAACTTATGACTTGGATATTTTGGATATTATCTGTATCTAGTGTTCCTATTGGAAATTGATTTTTCATTTTTGCAAAAAGAAAAAAGAAGAAAAAGAAAAGAAAAAAGAGAAAAGAAAAGAAAAGAAAAGGAGGGAAAAAAAGAATTGAGATAAAAATCCCCATGCAATAATAGTGACTTGGTCATACCTTTCAAGCATGACCAAGTTCTTTTAAATTTCCAATGTTGATAGGTTAGTAAATAAATCTGACCAGACTGTCTAATCCTGGTTAGATAGCCCCTAGGTTAGAACTAATGAATACATCTGATCAGACCATCTAATCCTGGTCATATAGCCCCTAGGATAGAGTTAGTGAATAAATCTGAGCAGACTGTCTAATCCTGGTCAGATAGCCCTTAGGAAGAATAATATCTTAACCCAACAGTTTAATCTGGGTTATGTGTCTTGTGAAAATAGGTTAGAATGTTGATAACCCATATGAAGAAATGCTACATCAATGACTCCAATGCCTAAGTGTGGTTGAAATGATGTCCCCTTGTTGGTGTATATGAGAAAGACCGAAGAAAAACCCATGAGAAAACACTAACCCTAAGTTTTCCTACACATGACTTTTTCCGCCCCGGACATATGTTTCGGTCACTTTCCAGTGGTCCAGATCTCATCGCTCGGATCAACGGCTCACATTGAATTCCGGACCCCCCTTAGTGTTCTTCTTTTAAACAAAGGGGGGGGGGGGTCCGGAATCGAGGGTAACACTTACGCAGATCTGGACGGTCCAGAACGGGGCACGTGAATCCACGGCCCACATTGGATTCCGGACCCCCCCGCCTGTTCTGCCTTTAACAGAGGGGGGGGGGGTCTGAAATTGGTTATAAATCGGGTGCGCATCTGAACGGCTCTAAATCAAGCGCCCAAATCGACAGTCCACATTGAATTTTGGACCCCCCCCTCCGTTTTGCCTTTAATGGAGGGGGGGGGGTCCGGAATTGGTATTAGAGAACGAGCTAAGACCTGCGGTCAGAAAACCAACGTGCAGATCAACGAACCCCGATGGATTTCGGACCCCCCTTAGTGTTCTACTTTTAATCAAAGGGGGGGGTCCGGAATGAATATTCCTTACGGTGGGCCCCTTGGTACTTGTGTCATTGTTCTATTGGTCCATAGGTCCCATCCTCCACACGCTGTCCGACACCCCGTCGCCCCTGGACATCATCCTCCACTAAGTCCACTTGTCCCACTTGCTCCCAGGTCTGAGTCCCATCCCATAACTATTGTCAATCCCTGTTGTCAGGCCTTTAACCTTTCCATTCATGACCAGCCCCCTTCGGCGACTTTTACCTCCAATCACGAACCTCCACGTGAGTCGTCCGTATACTTTGGTCACTGTCACCTGCCACATCACCCCAAGTGGCCTGTTGTCCATTAATAACTGGATAACATACCCATTGTCACGCTGACCATTTTCCCACGTCCGACCGACCCATTATTTGAATAAAACTACCGTTCTCCTTTGTATTCATTATTCATCCGTCGCGCCAGAAACCTCCTTTCCTCCATTGCTCCCGCATTATTTTCACATACAGTCAGTCGACCCCCACTAACGTATTGTTTGTTGCAGGTACAGTTGCCTAAATGGTGTCTAAGAAAAAGCAAACAGAAGAGGAAGAGAATCCGTTCATTCCTCCTCCGGTTGACTTGGATAAAATCCCTCTGGTCGACAAAGATCGCTTGATAGCGGACACTATATGCAGTTTTGACTTCTTTGATCTGCAATCATGGCTCCGGGAAGTCTTCCTCGACCAGAGTGACAAGATTGGGCTCTGGGAGTCCAATTTGCCCCTATATCTGTTCCCCCAAATTCACCATTTCCCTGAGTTGGCACTCAAGTGCCAAGCTCACTACGTCCCAGACCAGAAAGCCATTGTTTCTTCATCTGGGGACGTCCTCTTTTTTATCACCCCAGAGGATATCGACCAGATGATGCAGATAACCCACCCGGAATCTGCGGCCCCATTCAACCTAGAAATCCTCACTAATATTTATCAAAGGATGACTTTCCCGCAGAGAGCTCAGATAGTTGAGCTTTTCCTCCCCACTTCCGCTCCGCTCCCATCCACCAATCCCCCGTACCCCTCTTCTTTGTTTTCCACTAAAGGAAATCAAATTATTTCTTCCCTGTGTGCCCTTCTTGGGTACTATTCCGATCAATGGGTAGATGAACCCATCCTGGGTTTTCTATCTATCTTCTCAAATGACGAACATCCGACCACGCAGTTCAACTACAATGCTTTCCTAGCCAATAAAATCCATGAACAATTGGTAAATTTCGCCACAGAGGGCATGTTCAGGTATTCATCCATTCTGGCCTACATGTTCGTCTACTTCCAGGCAGACAGGTTCAATTTCTCCATGCAGAAGATGGACACTGACGGGAGGCCACAGCCAGTCATAGCGTGGACTTCTCTTCTGAAATACAATTCTGTCGAATACGACTTCACGGCGTTCATTGATCAGTTTTACCACCCTGTGGTAAGTATGTTGAGTGGCATGCCTGAGCCACGGATAAATGACGAAGTCCGGAGAATTCTACACCTCTCGGACAATGAGAAGACAGGGGATTGGTACTTGTATCAGAATCACTCCGAGATCCGAGTTTATGGGTGCGAGTTGGCACCGTACAAGCTTCCGAGATATATACCGGTAAGAATTTTTGCACTAGAATATATTAGACAAATTATGAATTCTGATGATATTCACTTTGTTTCCCTTAAAAAGAAGCAACAATTGCGAATTAAAGGGCAGATAGGCTCTTTCATCTGCAATAACAGAGGCACGGGTGATGAAGCTGACAAGCTGTTGAGGGAAATGAAATTTCTGACAAGTTTCACCTGGCAGTATGATCCTTGCGGGATCATTTCTGAGATGAGAGTCAAAAATAAGAATGCCCCATATGCGCACGAGCCCAGGCCGGAAATCGAAAGATTTGCTAATCTAACAGAATGGGAGCCTGATACATTAGTGGATGTGGAACCAACTGTCGGGATGGAAAGGCAGGTACCTTCAACAAGCGCACCACCCACTGCCACACCTCAGAATCCCAAGGAAAAGAGGCCCCGGCAAGAATCGCCTTCTCCCGTAACAGAGGTGTCTTCGGAGGAATTTAAGATGCACGCCAAAAAGCCAAGGACAGCTCCAACGACCGGCACGACAGTGGATCAAGAGATCACAACTACCACAGTGGCCACCACAGGGGTCAAGCCCACCAGTTTTCCTTTCGGATCGAGTCAGCACAAAGAAGTGGCAAAAACGTTAAAATCCACAGACTCTCCCACAGATGCTCCTCCAAGCAAGACCGGGCCCAAGTCGGGCATGTTTGAAAAATATGATTTGATCAAGAAGAAAAATCAGACTCTTACTACCAGCACTTATGCCCAGTTCCAGAAGCAGTCGTCCACAGCTCAACACAGGCTTCTTTTAGCGTTTGATATAGAGAAAGGCAAGATGCATATGGCCTTCCTCCAAGCACAAGTGCTAGATCCCAAGGTTATATCAGACTATAAAAGGGCCACGTTTGAGTTTCAGGCTAAAGACGTGCATCCAACAGATCAGATGGACCTACACAAGCAAACCAGCGAGATGGTTTTCCACACTCTGGCCCACGCTACAGCCTCTGCATCAAAATTTCGGGTAGCTTTGAGCAATGCCTAGACCCAACTGAAGATGGAGAAAATTTCGTCTTTCGCGAAGGACAACAAAATCAAAACACTGGAGGAGTTGGTCCTCAAGATTGGTTATGACCCTGCGAATGTCAAGGCAGCTGAAGAGATGATTAAAAAGAAAAACACTGACATCGCATCTTTGAGAAAACAACTAAAGCTCCCTCTGACGGAAGACCCATAGGCAAAGGAGATAGCTGAAAAGGAAGGTGAAAAGGACGAGATGCTGAAATTAATCATGGAGCAGAACGCTCAATTAAAAGAGATGGAAGCAGAGATGGAAAGACTGCTGAGAGAGAAAGAGAAAACAAAGACAATGGAAGGCATCCCATTGAGTGCTATCCCAATTGCAGGATTGAGCACAGCAACAGTGACAACCATTCCATCTGCTGCATCAGTACCACTACCAGAGGGAGCAACAGACTTGGCCAAGTCTATGGAGAGAATGAACCTGCAGGAGTCTGAAATCAGCAGGCTTAAGAAATAAGTAGAGAATCTCCAAGAGCTGAAGACTTCTTTCCAGGCTAGTCTGTCCAAAGAGAAACAGGTAAATGAGCAAATCAAGAAGGAGTTGCAGCAGCTCCAGAAACAGACAATGGCAGGAAAGACCTTGGATGAGGTTAAAGAACTTGTGTGGATGGATATTTCTAAGTCTATAAACGAAATCTGGCCCATGGTTCAAATTATGTTTGAACAAAATGAGTTGCTCGAGAGGAGAAAGCAGGCAGTGGAGAAAATCAGAACAGAACTGGGAGACATGCCAGCCCAAGCTAATGAAATCATAAGGTTCCTGAATTCCAAGACCCGGGAGGAACTCGAAGAATTGAAAATTGAAGACAGGACATAAACCATATTGGAAGTGAAAAGAGTCCTGACCAAAAGAGGTCTCATGCTACAGCTTGAGGAGAAGATCCAAGTCATGGATCAAGGAGTGCAGAAGCTTTTCCACAAGATAGATGCTCTGCAAAAGAAGGGTCTGCCTGGTATGAAGGTCATAAATGACAAATTGATGACACTTCCCGATTATAAGAAAAGGTTGGCTGAAGTGTCTAAGGAAAATTCTAAGTTTGCAGGTATACAGGGAAGCATCACAGGAAGAGCATTCATAGATTCCTTGCAGTTGGATATTAGTATCCAGCACGAGATTAAGCACATATTCATCATCAAGCCCACATTTTCTATGTACACGGACATGGACAAAGTATACCAGAGATTTCTTAAAGTCACAGTGCCAGGTCACATCAGATGGGAAGAACTGTGCGATCTACTAGACTAAGCAGATGAGTTGTCACTTCCAGTCAGTTGTCCTGTCAGCAGAGGTTGCGAAGGCACCTCGCCAATGGCCTACCCCTGAAATTCAGTATACAGTTGCAATGAGTCATCAAAACAGTTTTGATTAGTTAAGATAGTTAGTCTAAAAATAGTATGAGCACGTCCTGATCAGTTATGATAGGAGCGTATGTATTTGGTATTATAAATACTTCATTTTCCAATGTATTGAGGGTTGTTGATTCGCACACCCTATTGCTGTCAAAACTGTATCATTTTTTAGGAGATCCACCATTAATAAAGAAGGGGCATTTCACAGGATTCTTGCGTATGTT
Source organism: Picea engelmannii (assembly GCA_009831015.1). Taxonomy (NCBI): domain Eukaryota; kingdom Viridiplantae; phylum Streptophyta; class Pinopsida; order Pinales; family Pinaceae; genus Picea; species Picea engelmannii. The sequence continues at coordinate 400,704 of ML778807.1, read as the reverse complement.
CACTGGTGATGTGATTTTCTAAGTTAAATGTTTTCTTTCTCTGTATTCATTTTGTTTTCTGAATCTAATCTTTATGAATAACGTTATGTTGCAGGATTTATCTCTGATACCCTGTTTCCGATTCTAAAGGTTTAAATGTTTGTCTTCTAATATCTTCATTTAAGGAATTCTTAATTGCTTGTTAATTGAAGTTATCTTCCTCACCTGTTCTTCCATTCATCATTTTAATTACTAAAAGATTCAGTGAATGTATTACCTCGCCTTGTGAAAGTCTTCTTTTGCGTTTCTGGTTATTTCTCAGATTTGATTAAATACAGACCCCATAGCCCAATGGAGGTGTAGTTTGTCTCAACCAACTTTAAAAACCCTTTACAGCAAAACCAATAATTTTTTTTAACTAGCCTAATATCTGAAATTAAACAAAGCTAAATCATATAGAGAGATCCCTCTCTGAAGTTGGAAGGGCTAGATCCCAGCTTTAAAAGCGGTTGGTTAAGGTTACCTTTGTAAATTTCTTATTTTCAACCTCTAGGAAATTTACCAAGTGCTAACACAAGGCTTACCCCCAGAAAACCTGGAAGGCTCTCAACCCTTGCCTACCAACTCACTAGAGGGTTCTCCTCAATAGAGTGAATTCCAAGATGTCACCACTCCACAAGTCTAAAGAAATGACTCTCTAGAACGATTCCGAATTACCAATTCTCAAGGGAACTTTCAACTTCACCCTGATTCTGAAAGACGTATTATGTGAGTGAATTCTTCCGTAGATTTAGTTGTTTTGTCTTTTGGATCACCGACTGGACCTTTTCCAAGACCTGAGGGACAAGATCCTTTTTGGACTACTAGCATTTTTAGACAAGATCTCTTTGGTTCAGGAGCAGGCATTGACATCACTGTCTCACCTGCGTTCCCCAAAACCTCTTACCCAGATGCAATACCTTTTACTACTGCTTATTATTTTCCTGGTATAGAAGATTCATGAGCTGACCACATATTGACCCTCCCTTTACAAATGGTCCATTACACAGATACTACGAATATTCACACCGGGATTACAACGGCTAGTCAAGCCTCCATTGGCACACCGCTCTCTCTCAGTTTCACCCCGACACTTCCACCCAGATACCATGCGTTGAATGCTTCTATTCCCACTCCTACACAAACCCCATCCAGAACTCCTAGTGGTCCCTCTTCTTCTGGGCACTCTCCTCCCGGCTTCATTTTGACACTTCCTCAACCCCCTTTCGGAGGACCTTTTCCATCCTCTATCGGTGTCACTAATCCTAGTGGCACAATTTTTTCATTCACACCAAATTACCAGATTCCTGTTGGTGGAAAATTTCACCAAGGAGGTTTGACTCAACCCCCCCTTGTAGGGAAAACTCCTATTGGAACACAAATCCCAATAGGAACACAACCTTCGATGGGAGCACAACCCCCATCGACCCCACCCTATGAACAAAACATACCTCCATCGTTGGCCCAATATTGGAATCATCTAATACAACATACTCCTCAATCGATTGGGGGGTAATGGCCTCAAGTTACCTCCGTTCTACCCCCTAGTATAGGCCAACCATATCCAGGTACATCCAATCCTATTTGGGGTTCGAAGGCTCAAACTCATGTCCTAGTTCAAGGGTACAATCCTATGAGCTACTTTCCTCCACAACAACCATCGAATCTACCTAGGTCTTCGCATTATATGCAGACTGCTTATGGTCCCACTGGTTTGTCGATGGGACTCCCTCCCCAAAGCCACCAGTATCTGCATGTGAATACACAGTTACCCTTCTTAGCCCCTTTGGACCTCCCGAATCTGTCGAGGATTTTAAACGATCTGATCCGCCACTCTCCCCAATGGCCCGCTATACCATCCAAACTATCGTCTGACATACCTAAATTCGATGGAAAAGCAGTAGAGGTCCCCAACAATCACGTCATGACATTTCACCTCTGGTGCTCATCTAACTCCTTGATGGATGATTCTATTCATTTACACCTTTTTCAATGAACTCTCACGGGTTCTACTGCGAAGTGGTATATAGAATTACCATGAGGTTTCTTCTCCGATTTCAACACCCTCGCTATGGATTTCCTCACCCACTACAAGTTACCGATCCTCTATGAGATAGGGACCGAGATTTTGAGTTCTTTCAAACAAAACAAAGGCACTCATATATCCTATCACATTCATGAGTGGCGACGGAGACGACATCTCATCAAACTCGAACTTCCCGATCAATTGCTAGCAGAGTGGTTCACGAAGTCATTCGTGAATGACATCGGCTGTGACATCACCATGGGTGGATTTGTCACAGAAGAACATGCCATTAGTCATGCCCAATACCTTGACCTCGTTTACTCACAAACAGGTACTCTTTACGAATTACTCCCTGATGCACCTCATCCTTCAACTTCCGCCACTTCGACTACTCCCATTGCTTCTCATGCAGCTGACGGTGTGATTGGAAATTTCCATGCCCAACCACATTCTGCCCAAACTACTAGCCACAAACCCAAACCTAATTCTTCTAATGTTCAAAATGCTCTGTCTCCTACCCCTCCCACCGACAAGACTTCTGAGGTAAACGTTGTCCAATCTACCCCGGCTGGTAAAAACAAATCCAGAAAGGGGAAGGGTAAGAATAAGGAGGACAAAAATACTTCGCAAGTAAAGGGAACCAAAACACCGCTCGTTGACAATAGGGATAAGTGCAAACCCCTATACTCTTGTCTTATATATGGTGATGATCACTACATGAAGGATTGTCCATGATGAGCCAAGGTCACTAAGTTCCTTCAAGGAACCCCCAAACCTCCCACTCCAGCCATTTTGTCATAACCCTTCTCTTCTCAACAACAGGCCCAATTAGTCATTCACGACCAACCTTCCCCTTCCACTACGTCCTATGTATTATTGTGTACTAGCAATTCAAAGCAAAGTGACATCACACTTACCACTCGAGCCAAAGATTATTCTCCCTCTAAGGAGAAGGTTGATGTTATACCTCCTTCATTGGTCCAATCATCTCCCGTGACTCCACCTACCAACGATCCTCTTCATCTCGAACGACCGAGCCTTGACACAGTTCTTCGCCCTCCTCCAAAGGGTGTCATTCGAAAATCTGCCTTCAATCCTCATGCTCATGCTGTCCAGAACTACAACATTGTTGAAGATCTGGCCCAAGCACCTTCCATGATGTCAGCCCTCGAAGTCCTTCAAATTTGTCCCACACAAAGGAAGGTGTTGTTGAAAGATATCAATGGAATCGACCCAACAGATACGAATTTAATAATTTTTGACTTGGAAGATCACATTCCAAGGTTACCCCCTCAACTCGCATTCCAAATCCAAGTGATTGTCTTCGACAAAAACATTTGTAGAACCGTTATCGACGAGGGCGCCTCGATGTGTGTCATGTCTGTTACCTGTTGGAAAGCCATCGGCTCTCATTCTTTGACTGAATCCCGTAACACACTCAAAGCCTTCAATGGCTCTGGTTTTAAGCCTTACGGTGTCCTTCCTTCATTGGAAATCATGCTAGAAGGAAAAATGGTCCAAGTCGAAGTGGAAGTCTTTGACGCTCCTGTCGATTACAATCTTCTGCTTGGCTGTAGCTGGATCGATTCCATGTGCGTAGTTGTGTCGAATCTTTTTTGTGTTGTACATTTCCCACATCAAGGAAAGGTAATCATCGTAGACCAATTAGCCTTCTTTAACTCAGATACAT
>ML778807.1:382602-396123 GCA_009831015.1 Picea engelmannii | reverse complement strand
CACATACACAGAAGAAGAAATTAGTATAGAAATAATTGACATAGTGTAAATAAATATATAATTCTGTAAATGCAAATTGGTCTTACACCCGCTGATAGCTGGTGCAGAGGAAAGACAATAACCAATTACAGAAAGATGAAATCTCTCCGCTATAGTAGTGGTCGTACTAAAGTATAGCGATACACATCAATTATGAAAAGTGAAATGAAATGAAACATGAAACATAAAGAAACAAACTTGTAACACAGTAGTGACGGAATCGGGAATCTTCAAATTTGCTTGTATTAACTTCTCGAATGCAAAAACTCTATTACAATCAGTACCAAAAAGGTCCAGCCCTTTCTTCTTCTTTTTGTGATCTATTTATACAAATTTGCAAATCAGTTTAGAAACTCAACGGTTTCATAAATTCAGTTACAAACGAGAGGAGCGAAAACACTCCATCTCTCCTACTCTATTTTCAAAAGGTGCCAGGTGCTTGTCTTTGCGTGGATTCGGTGCATATTATACATTTGTCCACAAACTGGGATACAAGCTGCGAAGGTTCATCTTGACAGCTGGCCTCAGTAAAATAACATTCTCGGGCTAACTGTGGAATCTTATCACCCATTTGTGCATCAATGATGTCAAGGGCATTGAGTTGTGCACTAGGTTGAATTAAGTATTTGTCAACTTGAGCCATGTCCACCCTGTCCGTTTTAGAGATATCCTCCGAATCTCTGTCATTCTTCTCCTTCAGATCGAGGGAAATCTGATCTACATTCATTTGCCTTAACGTCTCTGAGTCACCTCCACTCTCCATCCCTAATAGCTCGCCATCTATAGTATTGAAGGATTCTTCTAATGAATTGGTTACTTTTTGGGCTCGTTCCTTGCTTAAGGTAATATTATGTTCCCAATCCTTTAACAAAATATTACCTCTAGTTTGTTCAACGATGGTGAGTCCGGGAGAACCTGCTGAAAATCTGTTGTTAGTAGCTATCACTGCCTCTTGAAAGGCGACCCGAGCAGCCTCTGCGTTCCTTTCTCTGACAATCAGATTCTCAGAAATCCGATGCATCAATAGGCAATCTTCTCGAATCACTCCCACTTTGTCTAGCAGACTCTGTTGAATAGAAGAGATCCTGCTCTGAATATCAATCGCTCGGGATTTAAACCCCTCGACGTTGATCACCCTGCTTTCAGCGACCTCTAACTGAGCCTGCAGCTCTGTGATCATATTCTTCTGTTGACCCGCTTGTATCCGACCATCTCGGATCACTAAATGCGCTTGTTCCAACTTGGTTTTGAGGACTTCTATTTCCTTTTTATCAGCCAGTCGGGCCAGTTCTATTTCCCCACTCACCTGACTCTTAGCACTTTCTGCGGCCGAATCTACTCTAGCTAAGCTACTCTAGCTTCGAGAGTCTTGATCAGGCGATTCTTTCTTTTGAGCTGGATTTTTAGCATCCCGACCGAGAAATGATTCGCCGATGCATATGATCCCAACGTTCCTGCGATCTCCGTGGCGAATTCCTCATTCTTTTTGTTTTTTCCATCGGTCATAACTTTGAAATTTTTAGCAGTCGATCCTTCGTCCTGGTAAACCTCCCTTTTTACAACTACTTTTCTCTTTTTGTCAAAGAAGAACTCATTTGGGGGAAGTTCTTCTGCTCTGACAGGCCTTAGCTCCTCACCGAAAATCCATCCTTCTTCTATATTTCCTTGCGTTGACTGCAAGGGGGTAATAGAAGCGATGGGTTCCCCAATCTGCTTCGCTGCCTTTCCTGGTGTGACGACTGAGTCCTGCTTCTTCGGGGGATTAGAGGTCTTCGTCTCAGTTTTTGGATTCTGGGTTTCTGGCGGGTCTGTGTTTCTTACTTCCACCTCTGGACTCTGTTCCTTGGGTGGGTCCGTAGTCTCTTTTTCTGCTTCGAGATTCTTCCCATGCTCCCCTTCCTGCTGTTGTCCAGGGTCAGACCTTTGATCCTCAGAACCTTCAGTGTCTTTCTTTTTCTCCTCGGAAATACCCAAACCTCCCAACACAACGGGGAGACATCTTCGTCTATGCTCCTAAAACTTTAAAACAGAGGCCATGTCCTCGGTTGCTAAAGATCAGATTCGAACTAGCACTTCCCCATAAGACCTCGCCCCTCGAAAAATATCATCCGAGGGTGAACACTCGTGTTCAAACTTTTTCAGCCCGCAATTTGCCAAATGGTTGCTTACAATTTTTTGAGGATCATGTTTTTTTATATTCAATGGAGACCAAACTCAAGTCTTCCAGGGATGCAGCCTCAACTTTAGCATGCCCAAAATCCAATAAAGAATAAGAATTTAGCCGAACGGGGAAAAACGACCATACCTTCTTCGATGATGCTTTGAGCTCTTTACTCACTCTGCCAATCGCTATTTGTCGGGAAATCTCACGACAGGCCAGCTTGTCGGGGATGAACAGTGGTAGCGCAAGCGGGGGAACAACAGCTTCGAACACTCTGAAATAGGAAAACTCTGCTTCTACGTACCATTCCGCTATACCACTCAGATTTGCTGCAATACTCTCCGAGATATGAGGTGGCGAACGACCAAAAATGGCGATGTGCAGGGGCACCATCACCCAGTTGAAAATTTCGTAAATAAATTTGTTTGCTTTATTTTCCCACAGTTTGTCATGATATTCATGTACAGTTTTTTCTTGGGCTAGATTCCAAGCCCAACTCATCAGAGGGAATGGTGTTAAGGAACATATTGCGTCCATGATATATGCAGACATGAAAAATGAAGATGGTTTCCCGGATGCCTTTTGCTCCCAATACTCTGTGACCCTGTTGAATAAACTGTCCAAGAGTATCTTTGCCCAATTAAATGAGCAACCTTCTGCTACCCGAAATATGAGAGGTACCCACGCAATGTAGAAATGTGAAGTATCCTCCTTTCCAAATAGTCGGCATGTCATCATCGCCACATACATATACTGTGGCTCCAGCAAAGTGATTGAATAAATATCCTATTCGTTTGCTCTGAATTTCACGGAGTGCGAAACCCAATCTTTTATCAAACCGAGCATGGTTTTGTCATATTCAGTGCATTCCTTCTTTTTGAATTCCTCCAGGAATTCAGCATCATAAGTGTATTCAGATGTTGCTGGGAGCTTATACATGGTTTGGATATGCTCTGGTCTAAAAGTCCCGACCGTGGTCCGTTGGTCGTTTATGATAGTTCTGGTGGGTAGGTCTATGTGATCCAACGCCCATTAGATCATGTCATACTATGGGAGAAACCGTGGTCTGGTTGCAACCCGATGCATTCTAGACTGAACAACAATCTTGTATTTAGTGTTTAGGTCATCCTTTTCATTATCATTGTCGTCGGAGTCTGAATAATTCACCAACTCCGATTGCAGAATATCTGAAACAAATGACCAGCTAGGTACTAAACCGCCACTCCGAGGTGAAGTATCGGAGACATTGTCTGGACCCTACCCTGCAACCTCGATATTCACTTTCGCTGCTCTCCTTGGAGCCATGGCTAAAACTTGTGTTTTCGTTCTTCTGTGATAAACCTGTGTATACATACAGAAATTAGTTCGCTCGGAGAAAGGTGAGTTCTGTGCGCTTATGAAAAATGCTTAAAATAAAATGAAACTCCCATATATATTTTAAAATTCTGTACTCTTTGCCATAGGTCTGTCAAATCGCAATTAGAAACAATTTAATGCGTAAAATCCGATCTTATTTTTTCATGGATTCACCCTAATTCTTTATTAATGTCATCAATGTTTGGCGGCCTGAAAGTCATTCGGAGTATGGAGAGAAAAAAGCTACCTCGTGAAATGTCCAAACCTCGATGCACGGGACATATTTCACATTATTTTAAAATTTCAAATCTTAGCAACGTAAATGATTTTCTCGTTGTTCGCTGCATCGTGAATTTTCTTTTTACATTTTGATTCTTCAACTCGCGAGACTGCGAGTGCCGATTTTAGCTTAATTAACAGTAACCGTGATTTGAGGCATCATTAATCATATAATTAATTTATTCGCCATATCGCGACTCGGAACTGCGAAGACTAACTTTTGGGAGAATGGTAAGCCGAGTCGTGAAACTGCGATGTGGCGATAATTAAGGCTTAATTATGGGAAGAAAATCTTAAATTAGGCGACTAATTAATCTTTCTATAATCATGTCGCAACCTCGTGAGTCGGGGTTTTGGACACCTTAACTTTATGAAAGAAAGTGCCGAGTGGCGAAGTGCTGAGAACCAAATTTAACCATGGTTATTTTTTTAACTTTAATCCTTGACCAAGGTTATTACAAAAGTTATCGTGTTCTCGGCTCTTGGGGCTGTAAAAAAAAAAACTTAGGTTTGACAAATGCCGAGGCGTGAACTCCCGACAATGTATACTCATGAGTTAAAAGTTTTACCCTAGTTAATGTCTTGGGTGAAAAATAAAAACGAGTTCGCAGTTTCGCGACTCGGAACTTGTGAATTCAAAGATTAAAGTATCCGACTTGCGATATCCCGAAATAAAACAAAAGAGCAAACATACTTGCAAAAATGGATCTGTTTTGAAAGTGGAAAAGCATTGATGTCTAGGCGACAAGATTTCAGAGTTTTAAAATCTCGGAAGGAAAAAGAAAATCAACTTTAGATTTCAAGTATCAAAAATTGAAAATTGTGCAATGTAAAAACAAAGGCGGCTCCAACATAGGCTCCAACTAGGGATCCCGCCTTCTTATGAGGCGGGAAGAACAGTAGACTAGGTGCCAATATTGGGTAAATGGAGTTACAAGCTAAAATCAACAGAAAAATTCAAGGAAAAAGATAGAAGGGAGGAAAAACTTCGTTTTGTACTTCAGAATTTTTTTTGAACTCAGATACTCTTTCCAAACGCGGCTGAAATCACTTTCACAACTTTCCCTTTCTCACTACTAACTTTGGGGGATGCTTTAAGACAGCCGAAACGACCCTAGGATAGACAACAGATCTTGTGATTCTCAGCTTGCGTCAAAAGAATGATATTATATAATTTTAAATAGGGAAGTCCCGTTGAAATTTAGGGTAATGATCAGGTTTTTAGAAATCATTGGTTACCGGAGTAGATTGATATTTATGTATAACAGCCTTACATATCTCTCAGACGTTGCTTCACTACCAGCGAGCCTGTTCAGTACCCTGGTGAAGTTGCGTGACCCCTTTTTACTGAATTTCTTTTCACCACTTCAAAAAATATTTATGTGTTTAAACGCTAAGACGAGGGCAATCATTTACGAATTTCCTTTCATCGTCTTAATGGACTAGGTGGGGTCAATCATTTCCGAATTTCCTTTCACCACCTGTCTTATAATTTACTCTTAAAACACGAAGATGGGAGCAATCAGTTTATATTAGGGCTGAGATCTGTGTAATATTTTGTATCAGAGGTCTATCAACTCATTTTGATTACTCGGTATCAATCTTCCTTTAACCCTCACAATACCTTTGTTCTTAGGGAGACAGGGGAAAATCATAAAATTTTAAGGGACATCCTGTTCAAGCAAGCTTTGAATTTTTTCGACGCTGTTGAAAAACCTAGGAAAGTTAGGATCGCTATAAACGTTCCTTAGCATTAGCAGAAGCTTAGGTAGTTGTGAAGACCATCTTTCTTATTAAACTCTATTTCAAAATCCCTGAGGTTTAAAACGGAAAGCTTTTACCCCTTCACAAGGACTCAGGAAGATAGTGACTCGCTAAAAATTAGGCCCGGAGATAGACAGAAAACAAGGCAACAATTCAATGACTTAATATACAAAAGGTCACAACAGTTCAGGACTAGTTTTCGAAGGTATTTAGGAACAAATATTATTACTGACTGTTTTTAGGTTTAATGTATTCATTCAAATTCATTTATTTGAGGATTATGAAGCCAAAAACAATCCTGTTACATAACCTTTTATATTGCAATTTGAACAATGTTACCTTAGTCCGCTTAAACAACCTTTCATGACCTGTGTATTTAGAAATCTCACCTCTATCTTTTCTTTTCACTTTCTTTATGGACTATGAATTATCTTATGTATCACCTGTTTTAAATAGTTCTATTTCCAACACCAACCTGCACATTATTTTTTTTGCTAGTTTCATCTGCAGCTGGAATCCTGTAAAAAACAAATACAAATCTTATTAGAAATGTGTTGAGAGTTTAGGAAAGAAAACCAAAAATTAAAAGTAAATGTTTGAACGAAAACATAAATATGTACAAAAGATTCATAATGAAATTTATTTATTTACAATATTTTTTATTTTTTATTTTTTGACTGACGACTGTTACGTCATGTAGTGCTTTAGATACCGCCCATTGACAGGGGCACTGAGAACTTCTCCATCAATATTTTCCAGAAGAAAGGAATTTTTTCCTTCTGGAGCCGAGACCCTGAATGGTCCATACCAAAGGTGGTCAAATTTTCCATGCTTTGCGGCTTCTTCCCTTCTCGTATCCCATCTTAACACCAAGTCACCTGGGAGGAATTCTCTGTTTTTTTCCTTGAGATCGAACAATGCTTTCATATCGTCCTGATATTTCTGCATTTTCTCATCAACCTCCACTCTGTGCTGTTGAACCTCGATAAGTTGGTTAATTCTCCTGGTTACATGATTGGGTTCCTCGTTCTGATCCTACCATAATTTCATCACTAGCAGCGCTAATTTTATAGGAAGAACTGCCTCGGTACCATAGACCATTTGAAACGGCGAAATGCCGATAGACCTTTTAGTGCTGATGCGGTTCGCCCACAAAACGTACTTCAAATGCACATGCCAGGACCTTTTGTTTTCATCCAGTACTTTTTTGATTACGTTTACCAGGCTCTTATTAGATGATTCAGCCAACCCGTTTCCCTGTGGGTAATAAGCAGTGGAATGGCCGAGAACGATATTGTACTTTTGACAGAAATTGATCATAGCCATGGAATTGAAGGCCTGGGCGTTGTCGGTAACAATCTTTTGGGGACACCCAAATCTTGACAAGATGTTATCTTCCAAGAAGTCGATCACCACGGAGTCTGTTGCCCTTTTGGTTGGAATAGCTTCCACCCACTTTGTAAAATAATCTGTGGCTGTTAAGATCCACTTATGCTGAGCACTGGAATGGGGATTAATTTCCCCTATAAAGTCTAAACCCCATTGTTGAAATGGCGCTTCGTCTTTGACTGGAACAAGTGGCAGTGCAGGGAGTTTCTGCTTACCAGCGAATATTTGACACGAGTAACAGGCACGCACTTTGGCATTGACGTCCGAAAATAGTTTCGGCCAATAGTATCTGGCCCTCAGGATCTTGTAGGCTATGGCTCTCCATGCATGGTGTCCTCCACAGATTCCTCCATTAAATTCTTCTATGACCCATGGAGTTTCCGACTCAACCAGACAGACTAGTAAGAACCCGAGTGGATCCTTCCAGTATAGTTGATTTTCGGAGATGCAATATTTCACAGCGTGGAGTTTTAAAGTTCTGCATTTGGCTGGTGATAATCCGTCTGGACATTTCAGGTTTAACAAATAGAAAACTATGTCTTTATACCAACCTGACGACATGAATTTTTCTTCAACCTTGCTTGGATGTGTCTGGTCATCCGGCTCTTGCAAATGTGTGTCCCCGTCTTCCCCTTGGAGGCAATTGATATCAAGAGCTCTAAGGTTCGACTCAACCATGAGTTTGGCCAGACCCTGCCCCTTTATCAATTTAGTAGGCTTGACTTCCAGATCAAATTCTTGTATTTTAGCGAGCCAGCGCCCTCGTTTTCCATCACTATCTGGTTGTACCAATATATCCTTCACAGCACTGGTTGGTACGTACGCGATAATTTTTGAATGCAGAACGTAGGTTCTGAATGCTTTTAGCGCTTTCACCATTGCGTACGCCTATTTTTCTATTATATCATATTTTAGTTCGGCGTCTCTAAGGCTCTTGCTAAAAAACGTGATCGACCGTTCAAAGCCTTCATCATCTTTTTGCAGCAACACCACGGCAATAGTATGTTCAGAAGCGAACGAGAAGATGAGGAAATCCTTCAAGTAATTTGGGCTTGCTAACACAACTGCCTCGCTGATGACCTTTTTAATATGCTCGAATGATGCTTTAGCCTCAGTCGTCCAATTTACTCTGCTATGTTTCTTCATCATTCCTGTGATCAATTTGAGAATCTCAACAAAATTTGGTATAAACCTTCTTAAAAATTTTATTGTACCTAAGAAAGATTGAATTTCTTTTACGTTTCTAGGAATACTGATAGTTTGTATTTCTTCAATCCTCTTAGGATCGATCTTGATCCCATATTTAGATACGATATGCCCCAGAATCTTAGCTTCTTGCATGGCGAAATGTGATTTCTTTGGGTTCAAAGATAGGCCATACCTACGGCATTTTTCGAAAGTCTGTTTTAAATGGATCAAATGTTTTGCATCGGTTTTAGAGAAAACCGTCAAATCGTCAAGGTAAATGACTACGAACTTGTCTCTTTATCCCATGAAAGCGATGTCCATAGCGCACTGGAATGTAGCCCCTGCATTCATCAAACCAAACGACATTTTGTCATACATGAATGTACCCCATGGTGTGGTGAAAGCAGTTTTGTCTCTGTCTTTCTCGTTCATGGCGATTTGGTTGTACCCAGAGAACCCATCTATCATAGACATCTGATTTTCTCCAACTACCCTTTCTAGGACGTGATCCATTTTGGGAAGTGGATAATTATCCTTAAGAGAGGACCTGTTCAAGTTCTGGAAATCCACACACAATCTGATTTCTCCGTTCTTTTTTCTGACAGGGACCAAATTTGCCACCCAGTTTGAGTACCTTAGAGGTACAATTATTTTCGCATCTAAAAGCTTCTTAACTTCCTTTTTGATGACTAGCAACAAAATGGGGTTAAATTGCCTGAGCTTTTTCCTAAAAGGCTTGACCCCAGGCTTTAAAGGTATCTTGTGCTCGATTATGGAAGTATCATATGTTCGAAGCTCATCATAGGACCAGGCGAAAACATCTTTATACTGTCTGAGTAGGTCTCTATACTAGTCTTTTACCTTGGGAGGGAGGAATTTAGATATTTTTACTATCCTGGATTCTTTTTCAGTTCCTATGTCGCAGTCCTCCACTTCTTCTGGTTGGGGCTACAAAGTGGATTTCACAGGTATGTCGTTCTGATCAAAGAGTCTTTCTAAAGGAATTAAGCCTTTCAGGATTTCGTTGTTTTTAAGGACCAACATGCGATGATCCGCTATTTTTTCCTGAAAGGTTTCAGGATCTTCACCCTCTTGCATAATCCACATCGGGTCGTTTTGGTTTTCTTGGTTTGGATGAGTTTCAGAGAACTCACCTATTGCCATAAGAAATTTCTGAATTTGTTTGTCATCTTCAAAGACCTGCCAGTGTCGGACATTGTCTGGTATAGAGGGTTTATATCTGATTTCAATATGATATTTCAGTTTAACGTTCGTGGGAGGAGAAAAGGTTGAGGCTGCCTTAGCCAATGCGTCAACATGTAGATTCTCTGTGCGAGGAATAAAATGGACTTTTACAGATGAGAAAAAATTCTCCATCAAATCCCAAGCACAATTTCTGTAAGTTCTTAGTCTGGGATGTTTGGCTAGGTATTGTCGTTTTACTTGTCTTACTATCAATTCAGCGTCACCGTAAACCTCCAAGTTTTTTACATTTAACTTCTTTGCAGCCTCTAAACCTAAGATTAATGCTTCATACTCACATACGTTATTGGTGTAATCTATGTCCCACTGCAAACGATATGAGAAAGGAACAATAAACTTACCTTCAGGTGCTACCAAAAGTACGCTAGCACCAGCTCCTTTAGAAGACGAAGCGCCATCGAAATACATTTTCCACATACCATTTTTGCATAACTCTTCCGTCAAGGGGATAAGTTCTTCCTGCTTCATATCAAGTTCTTCTGGACACCCATCTAAGCCATCATCAAATGACAATATGCAATTCCCCAGATCTTGGTCTGCAACGTAAATGGGAAAGTTATTTGGGTTCTGAGGATCACTGACAGTATACGCCAATCTTGTTTCTCTGTACAAACGGGTAAACTGACTGTTGAATATAGGAATTGTGGCATATGACATGTCGAATTGTAGAGAACCCCCCAACTTGGCTCCCCATGATCTGGATAACAACATACCATATTTGGGGGGAATATCTGCGATCATCACATCCATCAGGATACTCTTGACCGGGACCTGAGCCAGGGTAACTACCAGATCTTTTATCATTCCCATACATTTAACCTTTCTGGAATCAAATGAGTATAGGTTTCCATAGGGTCTAGTGATATGGAGCCCCAGCCTCTCCATTATAATTTTGGGCATAACATTATGTGAAGCCCCGAAGTCTAACATACAGTTATGCAGTAACCAATCATGTATATTCAGGGTGATATAGAAAGGAGCGACGTTGTCTTTGGATCCCTCAAAATGAGGACCAAAGGTGATATTAGGTCTGTCATCTTCTAGGTTGATAACATCAGAGTGACTTTCTGACTCATAGATGCCCATCACTTTGGCAATTTGCTTACGATAAGTGGGGTTTTTTGCTAACTCTACCAAAGGAATCAGTATCTTAATTTTATTTAATCATTTTCAAAATTGAAAGATGTACTGACCTTATCCTTTTCTTTGGTTAAGACTTCTAATCTTTTTCTTTCCGACTTATTTGTCTGGATTGCTTTATCACTCGTGATATTAGTCGAAGATGTAACTTTATCTACTCGTTCAGTTTCCTTTGTTTGGGTTTCAACTTTTTTCACCTTGGACTCTTGAGTTTTAGCTACCTTGACTTTATTGTTGGGTAACAATGTTTCTTCCAAAGGAGGTTCATGAGCTTGACGCCTTTGAAGGATTCTTTTGGGTTGGTCAGTTGAGATGGTCTTATTTTTGGATCTTAGATTGTATTTGGGTTGAAAATGAGCCGCTATCATTTCTGTTTCTGGTTGAGATACGCAGAGGTCAGTATGATCACCTTCTTCCTCTTCATTAAACGGTTGAGGGGTATTTAAAGATTTCTCATAGTCTTCCCTAGTCAAAAATGGCTGCGAACATTCATCACCGAAACACACAACTTCATCTTCCGAATCTCTGAAATCTTGGAGGTCATTTGCTCCTATAAAATTTTCGTTTTTTAGTGGAGCTTGTATTTTTTGATCTTCATTCTTTATTTGCCTTTGTTGATTTTTGGGATTTGGGTTTTTCCCGAAGTCCTTTTTATTAGAAGAATCGACTTTAGCTTGATCCAACTCCATCCTAGAGATTTTGTTAGACAGTTCTTTAATTATTCGGGCCATATCATCTACTCTGTCATCAGTGTATCTATTTGACCTCGAGGGACCCGCTGGTTCCCTATAGCGTCTATTTTCACGATTGACTGTTTCTACTTTATCCTTTAACTTACATGAAGCCATCATATTAGATTCTATTTCGACAACATCGTCATGCATTCTGTTTAGGGTGTCTCCTCTTCTTTCTCGCAAAAGTAGGGCAAAATCAGGTTCGAAAGCTCCCGCAAAGGTTACTTTGGCTGAGGGTTCGGAAGGCTTAACAACGGCTGGAATTTTGTTATACAGTTTGTTAAATCTTAGAATAAATTCCATAACAGTTTCTGAGTTATTTTTCTTTAGAGACCCAAACTTGGTAAGGTAATATAAGTGATCTTTCCGCTCTCCCCATTGTCTGAGGAAAGCATCTTCCAATGCGTCATATGTCCGAATAGAAGGTGCAGGAAGGCTCTGAAACCAAGTTCGCACCTGTCCTTCAAAGGTATGGACAAGAAGTCTCAAATAAACATCCTCGTGTTCAATACCACAGATGTCTGCAAACTGGTCAAAGAAGTTTATATGCTCGGCTGCGGTTAGATCTCCCTCCCCAGTGAACTTAGGAAGATTTTTGATGTAGTTTTCAGGCAAATCATGGAGGGGAACGGGTAAAACCAGGGGAGCGTATCTCGCTGCTACTTTTGCAAATACTCTGGGAGGAGGGACATTCTATTGTCCTCCACCTCCTCCTACGACGCCTGCCATTGACTTGGGTGTAGAAAATGAGGGTGTAACACACTCTTTGGAATCAGGTGAGACTGGGAAGTTCTGTCGAAGAAAAGCTGGTATATCAACTGACAACGATCTTTCTAAAGGACCCCTTCCCTTGCTTATAGATGTAAAAGCCTGATGGGTCTCACTCCTAAATTCAGAGCAGTTTGTTTTCGGATCTTTGGTATCAAAAAGAAGACTGCATGAAGTAGAAGGTTCTGAATGGCATCTAGCCTTTAAAGGTGGGTTTTTAGGCTTGTAAACTGCAGCGGTTGACTCAAACGAGGCTCTCGCTCCTAACAAAATTTCAGGATCATTAACAGGCGTAATCAGCTTGCCATCTGGGTTCTGTCTGGTACTCTTTCTACCAGAAGCCAGTTTATGTTTTCGTGGAGTCACCAAGTAAAAGATTTAAAAAAGCCTTAAAACTCTGTGCACTCTGTGTTCACTATCAAATAGTAACACTATCAATGAAATAGTTTGTCATTTTCCCAGGGAAAAGATTTCGTAACTTCGCTCCCCAGCAATGGCGCCAGAAAGATGTTGTTCCTGATTGTGTACTTAAGGCTTAAAAGTACAATGTCAAGGCATCCGAAAGTATATTAAAGATTTATAAAAGATTACGCTAACCTTCGGTATAGGAAACTAATGAGGATTTCTACGTTCTCGTTGTCTAGCTTCCAACTGTTCCTGAGTATTAATATCTTGTTCAATGGCTGCCCATGAACGTTCAAGTTCTTCCCGGGTGTTAGCGGTTTTAAATATTGTGTCAAAAAGATTTAAAGCAATATGTGTTTGATTAGATAGTCCGAGTTCAATATTAGGTTGAGTTGCCGCAGGGACAGTCATTGAGGAATAGTACCAGTAAGACATGATTTAAAGAGAGATTTCAACACTGTTTCAATTTGGTCAAAATAAAGAGAAATTTTTTCTTTAAGAATAAAATAGGAATGCAAACTGAAGGCCCTTTCCCGTAACTGTATTATTTTTAATAAAAGATGTGGGGTGAGAGAAAAATATTTAGCTGTAGATAACGTAAGATTCCTGTCAATAGAAAACTCACACATACACAGAAGAAGAAATTAGTATAGAAATAATTGACATAGTGTAAATAAATATATAATTCTGTAAATGCAAATTGGCCTTACACCTGCTGATAGCTGGTGCAGAGGAAAGACAATAACCAATTACAGAAAGATGAAATCTCTTCGCTATAGTAGTGGTCGTACTAAAGTATAGCGATACACATCAACTATGAAAAGTGAAATGAAATGAAACATGAAACATAAAGAAACAAACTTGTAACACAGTAGTGACGGAATCGGGAATATTCAAATTTGCTTGTATTAACTTCTCGAATGCAAAAACTCTATTACAATCAGTACCAAAAAGGTCCAGCCCTTTCTTCTTCTTTTTGTGATCTATTTATACAAATTTGCAAATCAGTTTAGAAACTCAACGGTTTCATAAATT
>ML778807.1:344666-382552 GCA_009831015.1 Picea engelmannii | reverse complement strand
ACTTCTCGAATGCAAAAACTCTATTACAATCAGTACCAAAAAGGTCCAGCCCTTTCTTCTTCTTTTTGTGATCTATTTATACAAATTTGCAAATCAGTTTAGAAACTCAACGGTTTCATAAATTCAGTTACAAACGAGAGGAGAAAAAACACTCCATCTCTCCTACTCTATTTTCAAAAGGTGTCAGGTGCTTGTCTTTGCGTGGATTCGGTGCATATGATACATTTGTCCACAAACTGGGATACAAGCTGCGAAGGTTCAACTTGACAGCTGGCCTCGGCAAAATAGCATTCTCGGGCTAACTGTGGAAGCTTATCACCCATTTGTTCATCAATGATGTCAAGGGAACTGAGTTGTGCGCTAGGTTGAATTAAGTATTTGTCAACTTGAGCCATGTCCACCCTGTCTGTCTTAGAGATATCCTCCGAATCTCTGTCATTCTTCTCCTTCAAATCGAGGGAAATCTGATCTACATTAATTTTTTTTAACGTCTCTGAGTCACCTCCACTCTCCATCCCTAACAACTCGCCATCTATAGTATTGAAGGCTTCTTCTAATGAATTGGTTACTTTTTGGGCCTGTTCCTTGCTTAAGGTAATATTATGTTCCCAATCCTTTAACAAAATATTACCTCTAGTTTGTTCAGCGATGGTGAGTCCGGGAGAACCTGCTGAAAATCTGTTGTTAGTAGCTATCACTGCCTCTTGAAAGGCGACCCTAGAAGCCTCTGCATTCCTTTCTCTGACAATCAGATTCTCAGAAATCTGATGCATCAACAGGCAATCTTCTCGAATCACTCCCACGTTGTCTAGCAGACTCTATTGTACAGAAGAGATCCTGCTCCGAATATCGATCGCTCAGGATTTAAACCCCTTGACGTTGATCACCCTGCTTTCAGCGACCTCTAACTGAGCCTGCAGCTCTGTGATCATATTCTTCTGCTGCCCTGCCTGTATTCGACCATCTCGGATCACTAAATGCGCTTTTTCCAACTTGGTTTTGAGGACTTCTATTTCCTTTTTATCAGCTAGTTGGCCCAGTTCTATTTCCCCACTCGCCTGACTCTTAGCACTTTCTACGGCCGAAGCTACTCTAGCTTCGAGAGTCTTGATCAGGTGATTCTTTCTTTTGAGATGACTTTTTAGCATCCCGACCGAGAATTGATTCGTCGATGCATACGCTCCTAGCGTTCCTGCGATCTCCGTGGCGAATTCCTCATTCTTTTTGTTTTTTTCCATCGGTCATAACTTTGAACTTTTTAGCAGTCAATCCTTCGTCCTAGTAAACCTCCCTTTTTACAACTTCTTTTCTCTTTTTGTCAAAGAAGAACTCATTTGGGGGAATTTCTTCTGCTCTGACAGGCCTTAGCTCCTCACTGAAAATCCATTCTTCTTCTATATTTACTTGCCTTGACTACAAGGGGGTAATAGAAGTGATGGGTTCTCCAATCTGCTTCGCTGCCTTTCCTGGTGTGACGACTGAGTCCTGCTTCTTCGGGGGATCAGAGGTCTTCGTCTCAGTTTTTGGATTCTGGGTTTCTGGCAGGTCTATGTTTCTTACTTCCACCTCTGGACTCTGTTCCTTGGGTGGGTCCGTAGTCTCTTTTTCTGCTTCGAGATTCTTCCCATGCTCCCCTTCCTGCTGTTGTCCAGGGTCAGACCTTTGATCCTCAGAACCTTCAGCGTCTTTCTTTCTCTCCTCGGAAATACCCAAACCTCCCAACACAACGGGGAGACATCTTCGTCTATGCTCCTGAAACTTTAAAACAGAGGCCATGTCCTCGGGTGCTAAAGATGGGATTCGAACTAGCAATTCCCCATAAGACCTCGCCCCTTGGAAAATATCATCCGAGGGTGAACACTCGTGTTCAAACTTTTTCATCCCGCAATTTTCCAAATGGTTGCTTACAATTATCTGAGGATCATGTTTTTTTATATTCAATGGAGACCAAACTCAGGTCTTCCAGGGCTGCAGCCTCAGCTTTAGCATGCCCAAAATCCAATAAAGAATAAGAATTTAGCCGAACGGGGAAAAACGACCATACCTTCTTCGATGATGCTTTGAGCTCTTTACTCACTCCGCCAATCACTGTTTGTCGGGCAATCTCACAACAGGCCAACTTGTCGGGGATGAACAGTGGTAGCGCAAGCGGGGGAACAACAACTCCGAACACTCTGAAATAGGAAAACTCTGCTTCTATGTACCAGTCCGCTATACCACTCAGATTTGCTGCAATACTATCCAAGATACGAGGTGGCGAACGACCAAAAATGGCGATGTGCAGGGGCACCATCACCCAGTTGCAAATTTCGTAAATAAATTTGTTTGCTTTATTTTCCCACAGTTTGTCATGATATTCATGTACAGTTTTTTCTTTGGCTGGATTCCAAGCCCAACTCATCAGAGGGAATGGTGTTAAGGAACATATTGCGTCCATGATATACGCAGACATGAAAAATGAAGATGGTTTCCTGGCTGCCTTTTTCTCTCGATACTCTGTGACCCTGTTGAATAAACTATCCGAGAGTATCTTTGCCCAATTAAATGAGCAACCTTCTGCTACCCGAAATATGAGAGGTACCCGCACAATGTAGAAATGCGAAGTATACTCCTTTCCAAACAGTCGGCATGTCATCATCGCCACATACATATACTGTGGCTC
The DNA here is from genome assembly GCA_009831015.1 of Picea engelmannii. Lineage (NCBI taxonomy): Eukaryota > Viridiplantae > Streptophyta > Pinopsida > Pinales > Pinaceae > Picea > Picea engelmannii. The sequence continues at coordinate 379,890 of ML778807.1, read as the reverse complement.
CAGCGAAGTGATTGAATAAATACCCTGGTCGTTTTCTCTGAATTTCGCGGAGCGCGAAACCCAATCTTTTATCAAATAGGGCATGGTTTTGTCATATTCAGTGCATTCCTTCTTTTTGAATTCCTCCAGGAATTCAACATCATAAGTGTATTCATATGTTGCTGGGAGCTTATACATGGTTTGGATATGCTCTGGTCTAAAAGTCCCGACCGTGGTCCGTTGGTCGTTTATGATAGTTCTGGTGGGTAGGTCTCTGTGATCCAACACCCATCGGATCATGTCATAATATGGGAGCAACCGTGGTCTGGTTGCAACCCGATGCATTCCAGACTGAGCAACTATCTTGTATTTAGTGTTCAGGTCATCCTTTTCGTTATCATTGTCGTTGGAGTTTGAATAATTCACCAACTACGATTGCAGAATATCTGAAACAAATGACCAGCTAGGTACTGAACCGCCACTCCGAGGTGAAGTATGAGAGACATTGTCTGGACCCTGCCCTGCAACCTCGATATTCGCTTTCGCTGCTCTCCTTGGAGCCATGGCTGAAACTTGTGTTTTCGCTCTTCTGTGATAAACCTGTGTATACATACAGAAATTAGTTCGCTCGGAGAAAGGTGAGTTCTGTGCGCTTATGCAAAATGCTTAAAATAAAATGAAACTCCTGAATATATTTTAAAATTCTGTACTCTTTGCCATAGGTCTGTCAAATCACAATTAGAAACAATTTAATGTGTAAAATCCGATCTTATTTATTCGTGGATTCACCCTAATTATTTATTAATGTCATCAATGTTTGGTGGCCTGACAGTCATTCGGAGTATGGAGAGCAAAAATCTACCTCAGGAAATGTGCAAACCTCGATGCACGAGACATATTTCGCATTATTTTAAAATTTCAAATCTTAGCAATGTAAATGATTTTCTCGCTGTTCGCTGCATCATGAATTTCCTTTTTACATTTTGATTCTTCAACTCGTGAGACTGCGAGTGCCGATTTTAGCTTAATTAACAGTAACTGTGATTTGGGGCATCCTTAATCATATAATTAATTTATTCGCCATATCGCGACTCGGAACTTCGAAGACTAACTTTTGGGAGAATGGTAAGCCGAGTTGCGAAACCGCGATGTGGCGATAATTAAGGCTTAATTATGGGAAGAAAATCTTAAATTAGGTGACTAATTAATCTTGCTATAATCATGTCGCAACCTCGTGAGTCGGGGTTTTGGACACCTTAACTTTATGAAAGAAAGTGTCGAGTGGCGAAGTGCCGAGAACCAAATTTAACCATGGTTAGTTTTTTACCTTTAATCCTTGACCAAGGTTATTACAAAGGTTATCGTGTTCTCGGCTCTCGGGGCTGTAAAAACAAAAACTTAGGTTTGACGAATGCCGAGGTGCGAACTCCTGACAATGTATACTCATGAGTTAAAAGTTTTACCCTAGTTAATGTCTTGGGTGAAAAATAAAAACGAGTTCGCAAATTCGCGACTCGGAACTTGTGAATTCAAAGATTAAAGTATCCGACTTGTGATATCCCGAAATAAAACAAAAGAACAAACATACTTGCAAAAATGGATCTGTTTTGAAAGTGGAAAAGCATTGATGTCCAGGCGATAAGATTTCAGAGTTTTAAAATCTCGGAAGGAAAAAGAAAATCAACTTTAGATTTCAAGTATCAAAAATTGAAAATTGCGCAATGTAAAAACAAAGGCATCTCCAACACCACCACCTGATGTTCCACACTCGTCTGTCGCTTCAATCAACATGAGCTCCACCTCGATTCACAGAACCCCTGTGTCTCACGACCCATGGATGGTACCCGACCCGAACGATCATCTTCGTTACGGCGATGAAATGCCTTTGAGTCTGGTCGAATCCACCTATTAGGCCATTCAATTGGCAACCCCTTCTACCCCCTCTCTTGGTGATTTATCTACATATATGTTCCACATCATCTTTCAGACGGATGAGATGATTATGTCTGTCATGGAAGACACCCCCTGGAATGATGGCCATCACCATTCCATCCTCTTCCTGGAACAACACACCGTCGAGAGCTACCAACGGATCTCGACCCCGTCGACCGTTGTCATCATTTCAACAATTCCCGAGTCCACACACGATGTGTTTTCCGAAGGGAACTTAAGCAATATCTCACCCACTATTTCCCTCGACATATCCATCAAACCTAGAATTGTAAAAAATGTGCATATCGGTGCTTCATGTTCCCCAGATGAAATCATCACCTACAAGTCACTTTTCAAAGAATTTTGTGACGTCTTCACCTGGAGCTATGAATAAATGTCGGGTATCGACCCTGACATTGTGATACATGAGATTAAGACATACCTAGATGTTAAACCCATCCGGCAACGCCTTCGTTCAATTCACCCATGTAAAGCGGCTGCTATTAAGCTTGAAGTCGAGAAACTTCTCCAAGCAACTTTATTTACCCGATGGCCCTCATTGACTGGGTTTCCAATCTTGTCCCGATCGACAAGAAACAAGGCACAATCCGCGTATGTGTTGATTATAGGGATATTAACAAAGCTTGTCCTAAAGACAACTTTCCTACCCCCTTCGTCGATCAGATTGTCAATGATTTCATCGAAAGTGAAATGTTCTCTCTGATGGATGGTTTCTCCGGATATAATCAAATCAATATTGTTCCCGAGGATCAACACAAAACCGCTTTTATTTGTCCTTGGAGCACATTTGCCTATCAGAAACTTCCTTTCAGTTTAAAAAATGTTGGTGCCACTTTTCAACGCGCTATGTCCTATGCCTTCCATGATATCAAGCACATCATGCAGCTGTATCTTGACGACTTGCCCGCTCATTCCATGCACCACGTCGATCATCCACTGCACCTCTGAGCCATTTTCTTCTGATGTCGATTTCACCATATACGCTTGAATCCTCAAAAATGTGTTTTTTGCGTAGAATCCGACTGACTTCTAGGATTTATCGTTTCATGTCAAGTGATCAGGGTAGATCCTTTGAAGGTTGAGGCAATTCTCAATCTCCCTCCTCCTTCTACACTTCGCTAGTTACAAAGTTTGCAAGGGAAAGCAAATTTTCTTCGTCGTTTCATCCTGAACTATGCCAAGATAACCCTTGGATTTACGCACCTACTCAAAAAGGGGTTTGAGTTCGTATGGGACACCATCGCAAATAAATATTTTGAAGCTCTGAAACTATCCCTAACACGTGCTCCACTTCTCTTCCCCCCTGACTACAGTCACGATTATTTCCTTTACCTCGCAGCCTCGAATTATACCATCGCTAAGGTTCTTGTCCAAGAGGATGATTCTCATGATGAACATGTCATTTATTACTTGATTTGAAGCCTAATGTCTAGCGAAACCAAGTATTTACATGTTGAAAAACTGGCCTTGGTAGGCATCCAAGCAGTCCAACGTTTCCGTCACTATATCCTCTCTCGCAAGACTACGGTAATTTATAACTGCAACCCTATGTAACACATTCTCACCCGTCAACTGCTAGGGGGAAAATACTCCAACTGGATCATGATACTACAAGAGTTTGACTTAGAATTCGAACGCGCTAAGTCCAAGAAGTCCTTAGTTTTTTCCAAGTTGATATGCGACTTTCCCTACTCCGAAACGAAACATGTAGCAGCCGATTCATTACCTGATGAATCCCTATTCCTAATTAGTTCCGATGATCTTTGGTATGGTGATATCATCATATATCTCCAAACCCAAACTTTTCAGCCCAATTTGTCCAGTACTGACCGACGTCAAATACGCTACCAAGCCCATCAATATATTATCCTTGGGGATACTCTTTATCATCGTGGGATTGACTCAGTTTTTTGACGCTGCCTCACATTTGATGAAGCCGAGAAAGCCTTAAGTGACTGCCATTCTGGAGCCTGTGGTGGTCATATTTCCGGGTATGCTACTGCCCAAAATATCTTACGAGCAGGGTATTTTTGGCCTTCTTTATTTAATGATTGCATAATCATCATCCAAAAATGCCACACTTGCTAGACCTATAATCACAAGATCCAATCACATCCTGCTCCTCTTCATCCTGTGGTCTCCGTTGGTCCCTTTGTGAAATGGGGAATCAATTTCATGACATGTCACCCCCGCTCGGCTGGGGGGCATGGATACATTATTTTAGCTGTAGATTATTTTACGAAATGGGTTGAGGCGATGCCTACATTTGACAATACTGGAAAGACTGCAGCATTATTCATTTCCAATCACATCATATCTCATTTTGGTGTTCCTCAGGTTATCATCACTGATCATGGTAGCCACTTTAGAAACTTCATGATGTCCAAACTCACTGAAAAATTGGGCCTTCGCCATGAAAAATCAACGCCCTATTACCCACAAGCCAACGTCCAAGTCGAAGCAATTAACAAAGTTCTCAGAACCATGCTTCGACGAATGATAGGGATTCACAAAATGAGTTGGCACACAATGTTTTTTTCAACATTGTGGGCTTACCGGACGTCCGTTAAGTCTTCTACCGGGTTTACACCTTTCCGGTTAGCCTATGGTCTTGAAGCTATCCTCCCGATTGAATGTGAGATACCCTCCCTGAAACTAGCCGTCGAACTCCTACCAAACACCTCTACTGAAGAGGAACGTTTGTTGTATCTCATACGATTAGACAAAAATCAACGCGATGTTTCCCTAGTCATCGAAGCCCAGAAGAAACGTGTCAAGGCCCAATACGAAAAACATGTCAAGCCCCGCGTTTTCTCTGAAGGAGATCTGGTTCTCCTTTACGAACAAGATCGAGATATGCTAGGAGCTGGAAAATTCGAAGCCATGTGGCGAGGTCCTTATATCATTAGACGAGTTTTGGAGAAAGGAGATTACGAGTTGGTAGATTACGATGGTATCTCTTTGAGTGAACCTAGAAATGGGTTGTACTTAAAGAAGTACTATGCATAAGATCACCTGTGCACGAGTACTTGTATTTTATTGTATCATACTTCTTGTGTGTTACTGTAGTATTCTTTTTTCGTTATTTGGTCTCTTCCCTTATGTTACGTTGTGTTTGATTTCCATATGTCGGAGTCTTCTCTACCCCACATTGGCTTCACTGATGGCGCTAGCCATAGTACTCAGAACCTTGCTTCTGCTGCTTGGGCAATTTACGCCCCTACAAACGAACTTATCACTCTACGAGTTGTGTGCCTCGACCGTGCGACCAACAATATTGCAGAGTATAGTGACGTTATCAAATTGTTAATTGATGCTATCTCACTCGATATCCGTCACTTGGTTGTGCGACTCGATTCGTAGCTAGTAGTACTATAGTTAAGTAATGTCTATGCTATTTGAAGTCCTACTTTATTACAGGTATATTTGCGAATTCGCCTATTGGAACGTTATTTTGATTATATTGAGTATCATCATATTCATAGATGTCTAAATACATTAACTGATGCAATAGCTAATTATGTATTAGACAAACATTTGGGCCATTTATAAATCAATCACATCACAAGTATCACACAACACAAGATAAGCCGGTAGAAGCCGTATATATGTATATATAATGATCAAAAGTTTTTTACAAAAAAGTTATGTCCAAGAACCAAAATTTCAAAATCTAAAGCTCGTAGCTTCTACAAAGTAACGTCATGGATGACGCTCACGATAACACATGACTTCCCAGGAAACCCTATGAAACAGTTTGCCAATAGACTCTGACACACCCATTGTATGACGTTGATAACGCCGTAGGACCTCTCTGAGAGGCATGTCAGGAATGTCAGCAGTCAAACCCTCTAAGTTTTGTTCCACTGCCTCATAATCTTCAGTGTCCCATCGTGGCACTAGAGCCACCTCTCCTCGTTGCTGAATAGGAGAAGTACCCAAAGGTCGATAAGGCCCCACGTCTGTGTCATCAAAAAATAATTTTTGTAATTAGACCTTGGACAAACATAAAAAGATTTACATATGATAAAACTCACAAAAACATTTAAAAAGTGAAAAAATGTGTACTTCTTACCTAGATCTCCCCACTAAGAATCCTCAGGTAGGGCCAAGTCTAGATCCCCTCAGAAGTCCAACCCGACATAGGCATAATCATCGACCATCAACATTTGTGGCTGCAACCAGTCAAAGAAGGAATCATTATATTTAATGATTGATCCAGCTACATGTCGGGCCATGAGGTTACACCACCTCAACATCCTCGAATCCTCTGGAGCCGATAAACCCCACTCAACCTACAACCTCAACAGGGGAACCCTCTCAAGAAAGGACACCAACAATGACCTGTACCCGAATTGCTTCAGGTCACCTTTCCTGCATTTAGTCAACTGCATCTGACCAGTTAAAGACCCAAGGCTCAGTACACTCTATGGCGTACTAAAAATAGCTCTGGAGAGCCATGTGTGGAGAAACACTCCTATCCATATGAGCAATGGTGAACAAGATAGTGCGAAGGGTCAAATCTTGGACCCCCCAAATGGCCACCTTTCCTTTGCTTCTTTCCGCCTCTAGCACACAGTATTGATGACAATACTCACTCATAGGCAGTCCACCACCTCGGCTACCGGTCAAGCTAGCGTGGTACCCATGCCGTGATAATCTTGTTAGGAAATAAACTTCCTCGATATCCAAAGACAATGTGTGGACTCCGACGTGGAATACTTGTTGGTCCACATCCCACATATGAATGAGGTACTCCAACAGCCTGACTTGGGCCCTCATACACGGGATCCGAAAGAATTTCAGGAGACCACAGTCTCGCAAAGTGGCAATGGTGCCTGGGTTATTCCGGGAAATAGCATCATCTTCTTCATTCTCTCTTTCACACCATTCTAGAACCATGGTGACAACCAAATGCTTGCACAAGAACCATAAGAAGAAGGTCAGCAAATATTTTCAAGCCTTGGTACATTTTTCATTGAGCAAACATCAAAGAAAATTTTGATTTTGCGGTTCTCGCAAGTGCCCCTTTAGCACAGTGCGAGGTTCTCGCAGGTGCCTTTGGGGCCACCTACGAGAATCATGCATTCTCGCAGGTCCCGTGTAGCTAGCCTGCGAGAATGCCTGAGTGCAAATTTAGCCCTAAAACAAGCTCAAAAACTTGAAATTTACCAATGAAAACAAAAAATTGAACCATGAAAAGATAGAAGACAAGGAGCTTACCTCACTGCTAGAGACGATTCTCCAAATGGTTTTTTGTACCTTCCACAATTGAACACTGAAATTCAAGGGCAAAAGAGGGGTTTTGGGCTAAAATCTTGGCAAAGTTACAATGACTATGGTAAAAGAACTTTTACCCACTTATATTTACTTTTTACCATTTTTGTTGGTTTTTATAATTGCTTTATTTTATCAAACCTAATGCCTAATACCCCTATGAGTGCGACTTTTTGCAGACATGATGACTTCGATGTCTATACGCAGGGATATAGATATTTTTCTCTTTTTCATCGCATGTTTAAGTTGTTTTTTATGTTTTTTTGCACAAAACCTCAAGGTTGGTCTTTGTCCGTTTTCACGTTCGAAAATACATGAGAACATAATCGAGCACACTTTTATCACTTTTTCAGGCTCAACAAGGTTATACGATAAAAGAACCCCCTAGAGTCCTCTTTCATCTCTTTTTAGACTCTCTAAACATGAAAATATTGTTGAGCGATCTTGCTATTTTCACGCTCGTTAAAGTATTTGAAGAAAGCATCTGTTGGGCAATAATTTATCTCTTTTTCGGTCTCATCAGACTATTTTACAAAAAAGGAACTGAGAGAGTTCTCTTTTGAGTGTTTTTCAGACTCTATGATCATGAAAAACCTTTGAGTTTTCTATCTTTGGACTCGTTAAACAAACATCGAAAGACCTGTAATGGGACCGAACCACTCCTTGCTAGGGTTTGTTAAACATACTCCGAGGGAATCATCCTAAGGATGAGCTTACATCAACAAGCATATGTTATCCTCCTCAAGTTGGCGTAAAAATAAAGAGTTACTCACCAGAAATGGTGGGGAAAAATTTGGGAAAGGGATGTGTTTTCATATTCATATTATTGGCAGTAAGTGTCGCTCTTGAACATGACACCCCCCTGTTCATTATCTGAAGCCGGTTTGGGAAATCCATTTGTCTCTCATTCGACTTGCTACGAGGTCATATCCTGAGTCATCTCTGAGTCAGTGCTGCCAAATCATTGGTCGTGTCATTCATATGTTCAAGAGAAGTTCATCCAAAACCTTTATTGAGTCGGCCATCTGCAGTTGTCCATTCTCTCTGTGTCGGCCTTCCCTGTGTCCAGTTCAACCTACATCATACTCTATTTCACCTTCAAAATCTGTTACTCATTTCATGTCATTGATGGGGGATACATCAAGGCCCTCCTGTGACGAGTTTTGTTCCATCGACTCCATCTCGTTATCTGGAAACAAGACTTAGAAATTATTTGGTACCTTGGAACTTGCATGCCTCAATGGCCGGTTTCCTCGCTTTCGACAGTGGGTTTTCATCATTGACCCATGATCGAGAGATTCCGTTGAATGTTCGACTTCAACTCATTTATTCACATTCGGTGGATTGTACTAGTGTACCTTGGGAGTCATTGACATTAATGGTGATTTCCCTCGCACTTGTTAACGGTTTCATCAATGACCGGTAATCAAGTGGTTTCTACCATGTTCGACTTCGACACATGTAATCACATGGTTAGATTTGTACTTTCAGGTAATGGGATTGAAGACCCTATGTCTCATCTTTTTGATCCAGGTTGTGATCCAATATGTATAATTTGTTGACACATAGATCCACTTTGTATGTCACATGGCTATGTCGTCCCAATTTGAGTCTTCTCGCATAGATCCACAGTGTATTCCTGGTGGCTATGTAGTATTTTTGACAGCATGGATCCACGATGTTTGATTGGTGGCCATGACCTAAGTTCATGATGTCGTTTGTCTGTGATTTGAGTATGGGAATGCCTACCTCAGAACTGGTATGATATTTTGCAGATGCTTGATTGTTTGCAGGTTTCTGATTAGGTGCGCTCCTGGTTTCTGACACACACACGTAATTTACAAAGTATTTTGACTGTCACAGATTCTGGCCTCATACTTTGGGGGGCATTCTATTACACATGATTTTGGTCATCTTGGTGATGTATTAACAATGATGTACTTAGGCTCCCAACAAGAACTTTCTCCTGAGAAAAGTGGCACTTATCTTCTTCCAGAAAACATATTTTTAAAGTGAGTTCGTAAGTTTCATATGGCCTAGAGTGTGAGAATGACCCATTTGCATAGGCCACCTTCATCTAGGGTGTGAACTTCTCACAGTTTTTTCTATACACAGGGTGCGAACTTGTTTTCAAGCTTGGAAAAGAGAAGAAGTCTCGAGGGTTCTAGAAGGGAATCTTCTAGAGAATGAGTTAGCATTCGTATGGTTGTCATTTTACTGGCTTCTCTAATTTGATGGGATCATTCTCATCCATGTAACCATCTCACCCTCTCCTATATATTGAAAGGATTCTCATGGAAAAGGTTAAGAAAGATTGAATGAAGAATTGGTGAAAGAATTTTGTGAAGAACCTTGTTGAGATAGAAGCCTGGAGACTCTAGTTGGTCTATCAAGAGATATTGGATCTTCTTCATGCAATTTCAAGAACAAGTGTGTGTGTTGGAACTGAGAGCCACCGAAAGAAAGCTTGTGACATCAAGGCGATCAGGTTGTATCTTATACTTTCAATTAATATGATACAGTGGCATGTCCCTTTCCCATAAAGTCATTCTTACTTTATTGTGTAATTCCTTGATCATATGCATAAGTTGACATTGAATATATTGTGCTATCTTCACTTTGGTTGGTTTGTGTTGTCTTGGAATTGACCTCACGAGAGAACCGGAGCGAAGCGGGAGAAACAGAGACCTAAGGAAGTGATACAAAGGTATGTCACTTGTTCATCCTTACTAGCCAATTCAATAATCATAACTTAGGGTAAGAGTCATGTCCTGTCTTGTTTTCTTCTAGATCCAGGTGGATCTAGGGAGATTTGTTAGTGTCCGCACCTACCGATTAGTCCAATAACAATAGGTGCACACACCAGAACTAGTTTAGGCTCAGGAGGGATTTGTAGCCAGTGCAAGGAGTGCACTAAGGGCTATTATAAAGTCTAGAAAATATTAGGAGGGAGAGCGTAAGTTCTAGGGAGGCGCAAGAATACACTCAACAGAGTGTTTTCCAATCTTAGGAGGGATAGTGAAAAGTTTGCATAGAGTAAGCACAACGAGTGCGCAGAAGCCAATGTAAGTGTGTGGAGGCTGATAATTCTTAGAGGCGAAGCTCAAGAGAGTTGGCACAAGGAGTGCATAGATGGACCTTCTAAAATTAAAAAGCTTGGGAGGGAAGTGCAAGTGAGCTTCGAAGACCACTTAATCAAAGCAATAAAGATCAGAATAGAAAGCACGGAATATTTCCAAAGAGGGAGCTCAGATATCATCAAAATCCTTTAGTAATGATCAGATGTTCGAGACTTCTTTTTTGGGGTCCCAAATACATGTAGTTCGTAGATTCGACGATTAAGTGAGAGTGATCTAATCCCTCAGTCCTTCAGACTCTAAGGATTCTCCTTTCGGGTTAAATAGACTATTGGTTGAGGTGAGGAGTCTTGAACTTCCAAGGACCGTCAATTTGGGGTTCCAAATTCAACACTAGCCATATATCCTTGAGAGAAGAGGGTCTCTGCCAGCCATCCAATCTCGAACCAACAAAATCTAGCCATTGAAGTTTGAAGGAGTGGAGGAACAGGGTAACACCCACAACTTTCGGTCAAATTACTTTATGACTGAATGCGGTAGGTAGAGATTTCTGATAAAATTGACATTATGTTGGATAAACAATCAGAAGCTCTGAAGTCCCACAGCGACGCATAATTCTTCTTTTTGTTAAGAACTGGGTCCTATCCTATGGTCATGTGCCCCATTTTGTTGGAATAAAAAAAATACTATTACAGATCTTGAAGGTTTGCGCCTCTATTGAAGGGACCATGGTAAAGAAAACTAGGGGTCTGTGAAGATCCAGAGAGCCATTTCAGCTCCTGATTTGTAACGATCCAGATTGAAAGGTTGAGCGCACCCATAGGGGATCTATTAGAGTGCTATCAGAGCCATAAAAAGGCTCAAATGAATGGTAAAGGAGAAGGAAGAGCATGAGAGATCTGTGTGAAATTTGTTTGCAGGTGTAAAACAGATAGCTGACACCTAGGAGGGCTGTAGGAGGAGGCCAGTGGTGCCCTCATTTGCAGAGAAGGAAGTAGTAGACAACCAGGAGCGCTGCAGAAAGGAGCCAGTTAGATTCCAAAAGGAGAAGAAGATCCTGTTGAGATCTTGAAGGTTGTAGGAGCCTTGAGGAGAGAGAACAAGGAGTGTTCTAAAAAAGGAAAGTGAGTAGGCAATTAAAAAACAAGAAGAGTAAGGTGTGTTCATGAGAACGGGTGAGCGCAAGATGTGCACCTACAATTAGCAGGAGTGTAAAATCCCATAGGATGTTCAAGTGAATGAACCAATAAGATAAGAAAGGAGAGTCTTGGAAAAAGGATGACTACAACTCATAGACTGTCAGGAAGAAAAAGAGATGGAAAATGGCCACTAAAGGTCATTTTCAAGGTTCAAGAGGAGGCCACAAGAAGATGAACAAAGAGGATATAGATAAAGAGCTCAAGAAGATGATAGAGGAGCTTAGCAAATTGGAGCCATAGGGATAGAGGAAACAGAAGAGAGAAAGGAGGAAACGAATCCCAAGGAGAGGATGGAGCATGAAGCTGCAAGTTTATTGGCTAGCAATGGATAAAGTATGTTTCCAGTTGAAGGAGAATAGGCAAGAGGAATTCCTAAAAGATCTAAAGAAAATAATGAGTGCTTTAGAGGAAAAGGAGAGAGAGAGATTCAAAGACCATGAGTCCAATGGATGGCCATCAATAGAGGAGATGACAAGCATATGTGAACCTAAGGATGGAGAAACCATTGATGGAGATGAGGATGATGAGAGATCATTTGGAAATCTTATAAAATTCCAGGAGGGAAAAGAGGAGTGGTTATGTTTATAGGAGGGAAATGAGAATAGATCAGTCAAATATCTCAAGGACTTCCAAGAGGGGAGAAAGGAGAAGTCAGATTACCAAGAGGGAAAGGAGAAGATGAGCCTGTCTGATAGTCTCAAGAACTCAGTGAAGGGTTCCATTCAACATGTGCATGTGTTGATAGGGGATGAAATGGATCAGGAAGGAGTGCTGACAAAGAAGGAGGAGGTGGTGCAGGAGGCATCCAAGGAAGAGGCCAAAGATCCAAATGTTTTTAAATATAACAGGTTGTGTGTGATGGAAGGTGTAGTAGAAGGATAACCACTGAAGATTGTTAAAGATGTGGAAGGAGATGAACAGAGGCTAGAGTATGTTCGATATAAATAAGAGATATCTTCCCAAAGTTTGAAGGGAAGAGAAGACTTGAACCATGTTCTGATGGTAGGGGAGATCGGAGTATCTCTTGGAAAGGAACCAGGAGGAAAGGCCAATGAAGATGTTTCTTGTAAGGAGGCTGACAGACAACCCACCTAGCTTATCATTTCAGAATCCAAGAGGAGGAGAGAAGAAGATAATTCAGAGGAAATTCTCATGGATTGCAACAAGGGATAAGAACAAAGGATAACTACAGAATTGGAATATGCAGTAGAAGAGAAAGAAGAAAACATGGATTTTGTTTATTTTTGCAAGGATATTGAATATCTGGAGGAAAGGATAATGCAACAGAGGGAGAATATCCACCAAGTTCGGTTGGAGTTTGAAGAAGAAGAGGAAAATCCAGCAGACAGGCTGGGAAAAATAATTAAGGGGATGAAGCAGATAGGAGAACATTGCAAGGAGGATGTATCCATGAAGAATAGAAAAGGAAACCTTTAGGAAAGTAAAAATCCCGAAGATATAAAAAATAAGGAGTAGCAGCCAATGGATAGCAGAAACAACAACCTGCAACAAAACAATTTCTAGGAGAGTGGGAGAGAGTTTCAACAAAATAGCTAGCAAGGAGATAGGATGGATAAGGAAATTATGGAGTTGAGAAGGCTGATGCAAAGGTCAGACAAGGAGACAAGAGAAGAATGCAGTGGTAAGAACAATGGAGCACTACAACATAATATATGGAAGCTAGGAGAGCTACTAGGAGCAGTAGCAAAGCAAAAATAGTAGCAGCAGAGGAGAAAAACACATGGACAACTGTAGTACATATTTTGGGATCTAGGAGGATTTCAACAACTAGAAAGGGAGCCATGAGTAGGACCTCATGAATTTTGTTAGTAGGGTAGTATGATGCAAGAGCATCTCTCCCACTCAACAACATAGTCAGTAGCGCATGAGGATTGGGTGAGAATCGAAAGGGAGTGAGGGCACAACCCTCCTCATTTTGTTTAAAATTATTCATATTAATGTAATTAAATGTTACATAGCTCAAGGATTCAATTCATTAAATGAATCCAGGATGCATGTAAATTGCCTTTAATGGATGTAGTATATCATAGAGCTTAGCGTATTTTTGGCAGCCATATATTTGTGTCATTTCATCGATATTTAAAACACAGTTTTGACAAAAGAGAATTCTTAATAGCTACCTCTTTGTGTCTGCGAAGACTTCAATTATGATTTTTGTTTGAAAAAATCGCTTGATTGGTTGTTATGTTCTTTTGAGTTTATTTGTATCAATAAATATCTCATTTACTCTTGTTCAATTTCATGACTGTTAAAGCATGAAATTAAACAAGCTTGGCCAAAACACATCATGCAAATTCCAAAATTTCTCCTTGTGAAATTGGATGAGTCTTTAAAAATACCTAATGATCTTAAAATCCTTCAAGGGTATTGATCATATCATTTTGTGAAATGTTTCTTTACCATTAGGATATGATCTGATCACCTTTTTTTTACACCTTTGTCCTTCTAGTTTGAGCTCGCATTCATTGCATCGTTCGTGGTGCTTCATTTTTTGGGTTAGGTTCTTAATAGAGGAAGTGGTTTTCAATTACGTTTGTCCTCTGGTTCAAGGTTCAATCAATAACCAAAGTGGTAGTCATGGTGGTCTTCTCCCGAAATCGTAGTTATCGGACCACCTTCGAAAATGAAAAACTTATCGTTCGTATCGGGTGGTTTCAAACATGGGCTCCTCTTTGTTACACCTTCTTGTATATCGTGACCAAGTCCTTTTCCCATGCGGTAAGGATAGAGACAAATGTCTCACAATCCTTTCTCTCCCATGATGATGTTGTGGATGATCTCGCAGTCTTTGGGTGGGTTAATTTTATACAGTCGTTCGAGGGATTTAACCTTGAAATCGCCCAATCTTTCACCCAGACCTTCAACAATACTAGGGCCAAAGTAGGTGATTTACAGTTGCAAGTCAGTGAGGAATCGATTGTAGAAGCCATGATCTTGTAACGAGAAGGAGATCGTTGGTTCAAGAATATCAAAATCGAAGGTATTCCTTGGCACCTATTAATGATTTCCATGAAGTCACGCTATGATGTCAAAGGTACACCCATAAACCTGTTCAATCCTCGATGGAACAATTTATTATTAATTATCAAGCAATTCATTACCTGCGCGGGACGATATGGATTGGTTTTTTTGTTTCACATACCCCTGTCAATGGTTTTCTTAGGGTTTAGGCTAAACATGCCTTTTTACCTACTCAAAATCCTTCAGAAGATGGCTATATTTTATTAGTCTTATTCATTTCCCATTTGTCAAATGCATCGGATAACTAGAAAAACTTCCTGATTAGGAATGGTTTTGTTCCACTCACACCTGAATCGGTAAGCGATTCGCCACTGTGTTTAGACCATCCTACCATCCCTTTCCCATCAACTCACTCTCTGCAAGACCTTCATGTCGAATTGCAAGAAGACCCTACATTATTTACTGAAACCCTTGTTGATTTTCATCAATCAATCAGAGACACGTGCACCAGAGGCACAAATTCATACCTAAAAAGTATTTAGAGGAGGTGTTGGATAAATTGAATGGTAAGGTTTTTGTTACTCCTAATCCTAGGAAATATTTGGTTGATATAAATGAAATTAAAACCAAGAAGCATGGCAAACATAAAACATAGACAGTTCAAGATATTGATTTCAACAACAAATGGAATGGTCGACACCTTTCCAGAATGGCCAAGAATCGACGTCACAACCATGAGAATCCTATCCCCACCATTGATATTGAAGACTCGATCTCTGTTGATAATACCAGTGTTGATTCTGCTAAGATAAATTCGTCCTGATACGATTTCACGTCTAATTTGCCTCCTTTTTTAAAGGAACAAGAATGTTTCTTAGGTATTTAGTATGACCTCCAAAATATTATGGAACAGGGAAACCTCTTACTTCAGATCGAACTCGTCCATTGCCAAATCTAGAACATGTGTACTGTGAAAGTTGTTTTGACTGGATCCAAAGATACTATCGAGACATCCCTTACCTACATGCTTGACTGAATCAAGTAATGAATCAGAACTCAGTTCTGGAAAAGGAAAATGATGATCTCAGAGCTAGCATCCGATCAAATTCGCTCAGGGTGAACAAGCGTTTCAAGAGATCGGGAGATGTGATTATAAAAAACTCCACCAGTTTCAATGTTATTGTAGATTTGGATTTTTCTAATGTTTCCTTTTCAAAGTTCAAATTGGTAAATACTTTTCTTGTAATTCACGATTGGATTTGTTTGAATAATAACTGATTTTTTTTGTTTGTTTTGTTTTTATCTAGACTAGCTACAGAATTGAAGATTTTGTAGCTTGTCTTTTAAATTTATTTATTTGATTTTTTTCTAATTTAGATTTTGTTTTTCTTTGTTCTCAGGTGAACAACAGGTCAATGTGAAAAGATTAAAAGAACGAGTCAAATGTTGGGAATACAATGGACTTGTAATTTCATTTTTGAAAACCAATGTTTTAATGATGTAACTATTTTTTATTAGTGGTCTCAACAAACTTATCTTTATGGTTATTTTGTTTTAGTAAATGCTTTTTATAGTATATATGTCTCTATCTTGCATGATATGAGGAACATACTAGGAACTTGTTTTAAATAGCAATGCTTGCCCAGGAATAAGGGCAATTCCTCTTGGACCATATGATGGACTTGTTATTCTAAAACTATATGGGATACAATTTACTTTTTGGCTTTCGTCCTTTTGTAGTAATGAAATGATAATATTCTTTCTCATATAATTTCTGAACATGAAAATTTATTTGTATTGAACTAGCTTTAGACTGTTCTGCATGTATCTTTTCATGTTGTGTTATTGTTTACATGGTTCATTATATTTTGGTTCTTGTAATATCTGTGATTAATCATCCATCCATACATTTTGAGTTTACATCAAATGTTGGGTCATTTATAATACCATTTGGCGAGAGTTGGAGTTGATTTTGCTTTTAGCTTTTGGGCATTTTAAAGTCACATGAGAGAAAATCTATTTGTCTTTCTGTTATCATATATCTAATATGAAATATAAAATATTTCATTGAGTTGTTTAAGGAAGTATCATTCTTTCTTTTGTCATAGATTTACACTTGACATAGGTTAAGTGGAGCTTATACAAACACAGAAAGACGAACCTAGCTTAGTACTGTTGATTAGTGTCAGGTTAGTTAGTTTATGTTTTATTTGATTTGTTAATTTATGAATGAATAATGATTACATCATTTAAATGTTAAATGATTTTTCCATTATCATTATATCATTTATAATATTATTCACTCATTGTTTATTATTTTGTCATTCATAGTACAAAAACAGTTTCCTTTATTTTTGCATCCTATTTTGATCCATTAATTGAAAACAATCATTTTCATGAGGCTTTATTTAAACCTTGTAATTGTATATATCTACTGTATATAATACTACTATCAGTTAAGTAATTGTATTAGTGTGTCGATTGATAGGATTGTATGTTTAGTTAGTTTTACATTTTTTAATTATACTAGAATCCTAGTTGGTTAACAGAGCCATAAAACCCGTGAGGGTAGATCATTCCAAACTTCTTGAGTTAAATAGACAACCCTGGTTCAGATCTTCACTTCTCGTTGACAGTGTGTCATAAACACCCGTCAAGAAATGGTGCTAGAAGGAGGGCATGAAATTCATTGATGGAATGAGGAGTCCGTAGGACTCCCCCAAACAATCATTCTCTTATCGTGACGCATAGTCTCTCAGACCCTAACGTTATACTAGACCCAACTATTATGTTAGAAACTACACCTGACATTCCCACTAATCCAATGACACCAGTTCCTCAAGGGATTGATGTACAATAAATTGTCCACTAGTCGATTTTGAGAACTCAAAGTGCTTTGTCCCAAATCAGACAACCTGGTAGATAGATAAATCAACCACTTGATTTCTCCAAGTTGCAAGAACAACATCTTGACAATGGTATTCCTGATAACACATTAGGTGATAATATCATTGATCCTTCTGAATCACTAATCCTAGGTGCTAGGGGATATGGTCTCCCACCATCCCCACCTGGTTCTTCTCCACCCTCTTCAAGAGAAGAATCCTCAGACAAAGGCAATTCTTCATCTGAAAAATCTCAACCTTTATATCCACCAAATCCCATGGTTAACCAAAATAATCCCGCTAACCTTGGCTCGATCAATATTTCGTGGCAGTAACTGGACCCCAACACCCGTTACCCAAACATCTGAAAAAGTGGATACCGAAATTTGACCCAGATTCAAAGCAATAAACTGAGGATCATATCAAGAAATTCATGTTAGATGTTAGGCTCCAGAGCGTCGAACACGAAGATGTTGTGTGTAGGTTATTCCCTTACACTTTTGAGGGAAATGCCTCAATCTAGTATTTTGCACAACAACCCCAAACCATTGTTTCTTGGGATAAGTTTGAAACCTTTTTTCTAGAAAAAATTGGAGATGATAAATCTCTGGAAGTTCTGGTAATGGAGCTTTCTAGTATGAAAATGAACCCGAAACAAGTAGGAATATGGTATCCAAACAATAAAAACAAATTGAAACCAAACAAAACCCTGTTGCCCAAGTTTTAGAATATGATTTGGTTGAAGATCTGAAAAAAGTAAGGGCAAATATATTAGTTTTTGAATTACTTAAATTTCCTCTTATCCTACATAAAATGATCCAAAGTATAACTGAGAATAAAAAAAAGAATGATCCTATGAGCATAAAATCACCCAAATAAAACAAAAGATGTCTCCAATAAAAAATCATCTGAAAATCAGGATAAAAGGGACATATAAGAGAAAACTATAGGAAATTTAGATAAGACTATTTTAGGTACAGCCATAAAAAATCAACAGACTTATGTTGTCTCGTCACAAAAAAATGTACCGCCTTTCTTGTTAACTTTCAAAAATTTCAACATAAATGTACATAACTGAATGGTTGATTCTGGCACCTCATCAAATGTAATGCCTCTATCTGTGTGTCAGAAAGTTAATGCTGAAGTCAAACCTTTTGTTTTAAAAATCATTTAGTTAGATCGAACTAATGTCAAGGTCATTTGGGAACTTAAGAATTTATTGATAATGTTTTCATCTAACCCAAAGGTCCACCAAGTAATTGATATAATTATTGTTGATATTCTGAAAGTTTATGACTTACTTTTTAGCAGATATTGGTCAAAGAAGTTACATGGTTATTTTTCTATGGATTGGTCTCATCTGTGACTACCAAAAAATGGCCATCCTAACAAGATCAGGATAAACAAAGAACGTTACCTCAAGTACACTGTTATAGATTTAAATGATCCCAATGAGCCTTTTACTACAGCTGTAAATACAATTGAGGCCCAGAGAATGTTTTTTTTTTTTTTGGAAATTTCATGACTGAAATATCCTCTATCACCAACCCAGAACAACAATCTGAAATATCAACCTATACTCCAATGAAATCTCTGAAAAGTAAACCCAACATTGTTGATGACGAAGAAATCTGGTTATTATACTTTGATGGATCTAAATCTCGGAAGGGGAATGTGTTGGTTGTGTGTTGATCGAACCCAAAGGTAATAAAACATTTATTGCTTTTCGATTAGAATTTGAATGTACTAACAACACAACAGAATATGAAGAAATCCTGCAGGGACTAAAGAAGGCACTGGATCTTGACGTGCAAAACTTGGTAGTATTTGGTGACTCTGAAATTGTAGTCAAGCATGTAAAAAACGTTATTCATTGTTTATCAGCTCATATGAAAAAATACCAAACCGAGGTATGGGGATTAATACGTAAATTTCTCACTTTTAACATAAGTTCCATTCCTAGGTCTAGTAATTCAGAAGCTGATTTATTAGCTAATGTCACTTCAAAATTATTACCCGCTGAAGGTATTTCTCCTAACGCATTTTTGATTGAATTGTTATTTATGCCATCGATTCCTGACAACATTACCAATTGGAGAGTGTTTGATGACGATCATCAAATCATCAATTTTATGCATATGGAGGACACTTTCCAAGACATGGTAATCGATGAAAGCACCCACAATGAAAACCTCCGATATTTCACGGTAATATTTGACCCCTGTTCTGCAGAGATATCATCTGATATGGTAAACTCTATCCCCAAATTTGTTGTTAGATTAGATAAATTGTATGATTTACATGACAAGTTTAGGGGAGTGGTAAATTTCAAAACGAACAGTTCTACATTACTATAAATTTAGGAACACAAGATAATCCTCAAAATATCAATCCGGGCAAAGAGTGTTCTGAACAAGAGAGATCTGCATTCATAAAATTGTTCAAATAATTCCAAGATGTGTTTGCTTGGACATGTGATGATCTAAAAACTTTTGATCCAAACATAATACAACATGCAATTCCCATGAATCCCCAAACCCAACCGTTTTAGAAAAAAAAGAAACATGCATCCTAAATTACAACCCGCATTAAAAAAGGAACTATACAAATTACTCACCGCCAAAATCATTTTTCCAGTCCGACATACTCATGGGTATCCAACTTAGTCCCGGTAATAAATAAAAATGGGGAAATTCGACTTTCTATCGATTTTCGCAATTTAAACCGAGCCTCTGATAAAGACAATTACCCCGCTCCCCCAATGGAAAAATTTTTGCAACAAGTGTCTGGTTCTAAAAGGATATCCTTATTATATGGTTTCTCAGGGTATAACCAGGTCCTTATGTCTCCATCAGATCAGTTGAAAACCACTTTTCATACCCCATGGGGAACTTACCCCTATAGAAAAATGCCTTTCAGATTGATTAATGTAAGGGCCACCTTCCAGAGGGCAATGTACATTGATTTCCGTGGCCTTATCAATCAGTCAGTTGTTGTCTACCTGGATGATGTCATTATCTTTTTGAAGAAAAAAAACTATCACTTGTCGCATATTAGGGTTGTGTTAGAACTATGTCGTAAGTTTGGTATTTCACTCAATCCTAAGAAGTCAATATTTGTAGTAGATAAAGGAAAATTACTTGGATTTATAGTCTCTAAATATGGAATAATAATAGGCCCTGAATGAACCCAAGACATTGCCAACCTTCCTCCACCTTCTTCCAAAAAGGGAATGCAATTCTTTTTGGGTAAAATAAATTTCGTCGGACGTTTTGTTCCAAGTTTTTCTGAGATGGTTAGACCTATGCAAAACCTTATAAAAAAGGATGGTTTGTACAAATGGGGATCACAAGAGAATCAAACATTTAATTCCATTAGAAAATATATAACCAAATCTCCCTCCTTGATGAGTCCTGATTTCTCTTAGGATTTCACATTGTATACTTTTGCATCCGATAGATCTTATGTTGTTGTGCTCACACAGAAAAATGTTGAAAAGAACAAGATACCTATTTCATTTATGAGCTCCGATTTTAAAGGAGAATAATTAAATTACCCCACAGTAGATCAATAGGCATATGTTGTTTTCAAAGTAGTTAAACATTTCATATCTTACCTTTTGAAGTCCAAGATTAAAGTCATTGTTCCTTACCCTACTGTAAGAAATATGTTAGTGCAAAAGGAGAGAAGGGAGAAAAGGGAAAATTGGATGACCTCCCTTCAGGAGTATGATCTGAAATAGTACTTGCACAAATTGTTAGAGGTCAAGGCCTTTGCAAATTGGTAGTTGATTCAGTTGAGAAATCATAAAAAGAACTAACAACATCAACTGCAAATCTGCATAACGAAACACAAATCTGTTGTACATGAATTGTGTCTAATTCATGGTATGATGATATAAGATTTTATTTGCTGCAAAGAATTGGTCCTCGTAACCTTTATCCAAAACAAATAAGAGCATTGAGGCTTAGATCTACATATTTTCAACTAATTAATGACATATTGTTTCGAAATAATTTTGATGGCATTTTTCTTCGTTTCCTAGAAAAAGACGAATCTGAAAAGGTGTTAGCTGAACCGCATTCCAGCAATGTCGAGGGTCATTTTGGTGGAGATATGACCGCCCACAAAGTACTTAGGGATGGATACTATTATCCCACCTTATTTAAATATTCTCACACTTTGGCCCACACATGTATAATTTGTCAAAAGGCTGCAGGACAGGTCAAGAAGGTTGCTTTCCCTTTACAGTCTGTTACGTTAGACACACCATTTCAGTAATGGGGCCTAGATATTATGGGACCAATTAATCCACCTTCCTCTCAACAACACAAGTATATTCTTACGACAACACATTATTTTACAAGGTGGTATGATGACTTACCATTAAAGGTAGTAAACACGAGTCAGGTAGTTTCATTTTTAAACTCTCATATTATCACTCGTTTCAGAATATCTGAATGTTTAGTTTTCGACAATGCTTCTTATTTCTCTTCCCTGGATATGAATGTCTTTGCTTTAGAAAAAAGGATGAACGTAAAATACTTTGCCAGTTATTACCCCCAAGGAAATGGTTTGGTCTAGTCAACAAATAAAAATCTGATCAAAATAATTAAAAAAACTGTGTCGGAAAATCATAAAAATTGACACAATGTGTTGTATAAGGAACTTTGGGCTGATAGAGTCACTTTGAAAGATTCCATCGATAATTCTCCTTTCTTCCTCATTTATGGAAGAGAATCCATACTTCCTCCACACGTCTTTCTCCCTTCTCTGTAATTATCTCAGAAATTTCAGGAAGAAGAATGTCCCCCTTTAGAGAATCAGATAAACACTTTACTAAAACTGGAAGAGGCGAGGACACAAGCAAAACATAAATTAGACCAACATCAACAAATTGTTAAAAGATGGTTTGATACAAGTTTGTCCTTAGAAAGAAACTTTAATATAGGGGATTTGGTCCTCAAATGGGACAAAGAACACGAGAATAAAGGAGAACATACTAAGTTTCAAAACATGTGGCTGGGGCCTTTTGTCATTTCAGAGAAATTGGGTCCTAGTTATTTTTGTTTGCACAAATTAGAGGGACAACCAGACACTTTTCCAGTGAACGACCAGTCTCCCAAGAAATACTTCACCTGAGAAAAATTAGACTTACCCTCTGTAAATATCCCTAGCTTTTATATTTCTTTTTTTTTGTTTTCTTTTTGTTGTTTTTTGTGTTTCCTCAATAATAATTATTTCTAAATCACAATTCATTATTGAGGGGAATCAAATATTTCACTAACAACAATTGAAACAGTTCAATGGATCTTCACATTAAGTTCTAAACTCAGATCAGTAATCTATAAGAAAGTTATACTATAAGTCTTTGCCACATCGTTGTTCCCAGTTTTTTGTTGAAGTTTCAGGGAAATACGATTATCTTTAAAAATTCTTATGTTGTCCTAGTTCTAATGGGATCAACTCAAACTGCTTCCCCATCCTTGAGATGTTTTCTTAATTGAAATCTAAATGTCCAAATCATGATGAAAATTATCATTTCTTAAAGAACAAGAAACAATATTAATGATCAATCCTATGATTGTCTGGCTATGAAATCTTCAGTATCACCCCGCTCTCTCGTTATCATGAATCTTCTCAAAACTTTATAAATGATTATAGAGAGTTTGAAACACTTTAATGTGTGGTAATTGTGTGTAAACTCGTCGAGATATTGAACAAGTCTGCTCACAGTGGGTAAATGCACACATGATACCAAGACAACTTCGTCAGGGTAATGAACAAGCCTGCTGGCAGTGAAGCAATGTCGGGTTCAAGATCCTTCGGGTATGTTTTTAAATTGATCATATATCAAGATATTCTTTTATCATAGATGGATGACTTTTCGATGGTATCAAAGTACTGGAGAGGGTTAAATGACATCCCTGTCGAGGCTATAAATGCATGCTTGCAGCAGTGGCCCTACCAACACTATTGTAGTTATTTGTATAAATATCGTTACCCTTTTAATCAAAACGAAATTTCGGATTACAATCATTTGGTAGAACTTTCTTCGATAGTGTGACTGTGTTAATTTTATGAGTTAATCTCAAAACTCTTGATCTATTTCATAATTTTTTTTAGTGTCTATCTGATTTATCTTTTACCTAATATGAAGTTTTGATGATGCAGAGATAAATGCTTCGCCCAACGAGTCACCATTGTTGACAGCCAGATATTCATGCCGTTTCATCGATATTTAAAACAAAGTTTTGATGAAAGAGAATTTTTAATAGCTACCTCTTTGTGTGTGCAAAGACTTCAATTATGATTTTTGTTTGAAAAAATCGCTTGATTGGTTGTTGTGTGTTTTTGAGTTCATTTTTTTCAATGAATCTCTCATTTACTCTTGTTCAATTTCATGACTGTTAAAGCATGAAATTGAAACAAGATTGGCCTAAACACATCATGCAAATTCCAAAATTTCTCCTTGTGAAATTGGATGAGTCTTTAAAAATGCCTAATGATCTTAAGAGCCTTCAAGGATATTGAGCATATCATTTTTCTGAAATGTTTCTTTACCATTAGGATACGAGATGATCATCTTTGGGTTATTCCTTGATCTTTTTTTCATTTGGAGTTTTGATTGTCACTTACCACCTCTATGATAGATTTTGAAACTAAACTTTGATATAAATTTATAATTTAAATGTTATCCCCTACTATCATATCATAGTCTAATCACTGTTGTACATGATTGTTAGTTGTGCTCTAAAACAATTACACCCTTTTCCTGTTGGTTTGAGCTCGCATTGATTGCATCGTTGGTGGTGCTTCATTTTTGGGGTTAGGTTCTCAATAGAGGAAGTGGTTTTTGATTATGTTTTTCCTCTGGTTCAGGGTTTAATCAACAACCAAAGTGGAAGTCATGGTGGTCTTCTCCCGAAATTGTAGTTATCAGACCACCTACGAAAATGCAAAAAATATTGTTCGTATTGGGTGGTTTCAAACACAGGATCATCTTTGTTACACCTTCTTGTATAGCGTGACCAAGTCCATGGACCCTGTAGTAAGGATAGAAATAAATGGCTCACATGCCTTACTCTCCCATGATGATGTTGTGGATGATCTCGCATTCTTTGGGTGGGTTAAGTTTATCTAGTCGTTTGAGGGCTTTAACCTTTAAATCGCCCAAGATTTCGCCCAGACCTTTGACGGTACTAAGGCCAAAACAGGTTATTTGCAGTTGCAAGTCAGTGAGGAATAGATTGCAGAAGCCACGTGCATGTCACGATAAGGAGATAGTTGGTTCAAGAATCTCAAAATCAAAGGTATTCCTTGGCACTTGTTAATGATTTCCAAGAAGCCACGCTACGATGTTAAAGGTACACCCATAAACCTATTCAAGCCTCGATGACACGGTTTATTATTAATTATCAAGAAATTCCTTACCTACGAGGGATGATATGGATTGGTTTTTCTGTTTCATATACGCATGTTAATGGTTTTCTTAGGGTTTAGGCTAAACATGCCTTTTTACCTGCTCAAAAGCCTTTAGAAGATGACTAGATTTTATCAGAGGAAAAACCCTAATTCACAGTCCAGTCTCTTTCATCATGGATTGATTTGAGTCTTAGTCATTTCCCATTTGTCAAAAGCAAGGGATAACTGGGAAAAATTCCTGATTAGAAATGGTTTTGTTCCAATCACACCTGAACTGATAAGCGATTTGCCCCTGTGTTTAGACGAGTCTACCATCCCTTTCCCACCAACTCACTCTCTGCAAGACCTTCATGTCAAATTGCAAGAAGACCCTGCGTTATTTACCAAAACCCCTATTGATTTTAATCAATCAACCAGAGACAAAAACTAGAGGCATGAATTCGTCCCTAAAATGTCTTTAGAGGAGGTGTTGGATAAATTGAAGGGTAAGGTCTCTGTTACTCCTAATCCTAGGAAAGATTTGGTTGATATAAATGAAATTAAAACCAAGAAGCAGGGAAAACATAAAACACAGAGGGTTCAGGAAATTGATTTCAACAACAAACGAAATGATCGACTTCTTTGCAGAATGGCCAGGAATCGATGTCACAACCATGAGAATCCTATCCCCACCATTGATATTGAAGACCCGATCTCTGTTGACGATACCAATGCTGATTCTGCTAAGATAAATTCTCCTCGATATGATTTCGTGTCTAATTTGCATCCTTTTTTAAAGGATCAAGAAGGTTTATCAGGTATTCAGTATGACCTATGAAAGATTATGGAACAGGGTAAAGCTCTTACTTCAGACCGAACTCGTCCATTGCCAAATCTAGAATAGGTGTACTGCGAAATTTGTTTTGACTGGATCCAAATATACTATTGAGACATCCCTTACCTACAGGCTCAACTGATCAAGTAATGACTCAAAATTTAGTTCTGGAAAAGGACAATGATGATCTTAGAGCTAGAATTCGATCAAATTCGCTCAGGGCGAACAAGCGTTTCAAGAGATCGGGAGATGTGATTACAAAAAACTCCACCAGTTTCAATGATGTTGTAAATTTAGATTTTTCTGATGTTTCCTTTTCAAATTTCAAATTGGTAAATACTTTTCTTCTAATTCATGATCGGATTTGTTTGAATAATAACTTAATTTGTTTTATTTTTTTTTATTTAGACCAACTATAGAATCGAAGATTATGTAGCTTGTCTTTTGAATTTATTTATTTGATTGTTTTCTAATTTAAATTTTGTTTTTGTTTGTTCTCAGGTGAACAACAGGTCAATGTGCAAATATTAAAAGAACGAGTCAAAAGTTGGGAATACAATGGACTTGTAATTTCATTTTTGAAAAACAATGTTTTAATGATGTAACTATTTTTTATTAGTGGTCTCAACCGACTTATCTTTATGGTTATTTTGTTTTAGTAAATGCTCTTTAAAGTAGATCTGTCTCTATCTTGTATGATATGAGGAACAGACTAGGAACTTGTTTTAAATAGCACTATTTGCCCGTGAATAACGACAATTCCTCTTGGACCTTATGATGGAATTATTATTTTGAAACTATATGGGATACAGTTTACTTTTTGGCTTTCGTCCTTTTGTAGACTGTGAAATGTTAATATTGTTTCTCATATAATTTGTGGACATGAAAATTTATTTGTATTGAACTAGCTTTAGATTGTTTAGCATGTATATTTTCATGTTGTGTTATTCTTTACATGGTTCATTATATTTTGGTTCTTGTACTATCTGTGATTAATCATCCATTCGTACATTTTGAGTTTACATCAAATGTTGGGTCATTGATAATACCATTTGCTAAGAGTTGGAGTTGATTTCACTTTTATCTTTTGGGCATTTTAAAGTCACACGAGAGAAAATCTATTTGTCTTTTTGTTATCATAGATCTGTTCTGAAATATTAAATATTTCCTTGAGATGTTTCAGGAAGTATCGTTCTTGCTTTTGTCATAGATTTATACTTGACATAGGTTAAGTGGATCTTATACAAACACAAAACGACTAATCTAGCTTAGTACTGCTGATCAACGCCAGGTTAGTTAGTTTATGTTTTATTTGATTTGTTAATTTGCAAATGAATAATGATTACATCATTTAAACGTTAAATGCTTTGTCCATTATCGTTATATCATTTATAATCTTATTCACTCATTGTTTATTATTTTGTCATTCATAGTACAAAAATAGTTTCCTTTATTTTGCATCCTATTTTGATCCATTAGTTGAAAACAATCATTTTCACGATGATTTATTTAAAACTTGTAATTGTATACATCTATTGTATATAATACTACTATCAGTTAAGTAATTGTATTATTGTCTTGATTGATAGGATTGTACATTTAGTTAGTTTTACATTTTTTAATTATACTAGAATCCCAGTTGGCTAACAGAGCCATAAAACCCGTGAGGGTAGATCATTCCAAATGGATTGAGTTAAATAGACAACCTCGGTCTGGATCTTCCCTTCTCATTGACGGTGTGTCATCAATGCCCGTCAACAGGGATCCAGATCTGATCTGGAGTTGTTGTAAATTAAATGTAATTTAACGCATTAGGTGAGAAGGATCGAGAAGCCAACATGGTAATAAGGCAGTTGTAGTCTGTCCAGGAGTCAATTCTAGTAGAGATAGGAGAGGAGAGGAGAAGATTTGAGACCCTGTTGCAGTCCAACCTTGTAAATATTGTAAAAACCTTCTGAATATTAATACAAAATTCTAGTTCTATGTATATATATTCTTGTTTCTCATAAATTCCATGAGTATGTTTTGTTTTTCTGTTGTAGGAACATATAAAATCCTAAAGCATTAAGAATCCTTGAGTGTTTTGAAGCTCTGTGAGGGTTGTGAAAGGAGTGCACACCAGAGTTATTGGAGAAATTTGGAAGCTAAGCGCAAGGGGTGTGAAAGAACTGTGGAGAGAGTTCAAGAGGAGCATGCTAGGTGGGTACACTAGAACCAGTTTAAGCTCAAGAGGCATTTGCAAATAGTGCAAGGAGTGCACTAAGGACTGTTATAAAGTCCAAAAATATGAGGAGGGAGAGCGTAAGTGCTAGGGGGAACAAGAATACACTAAGTGGAGTGTTTTCCAAGCTCCGGAGGGATAGTGCAAAGTCTGCACAGAGTAAGCGTAGTGAGTGCGTAGAAGCCAACACAAGTGTGTAGAGGTCAATACTTATTAGAGGTGAAGCTCATGAGAGTTGGCACAAGGATTTCACATACAGACCTTATAAAAGTACAAATCTTAGGAGGGAAGTGCAAGTGAGCACTGGATACCACTTCATCGAATCAATAAAGCTCAGAAGAGAAAGCACTACAGATTTTCAAAGTGGGATCTCATAGATCATCAAAATCCTTTAGTAAGGATCAGACAGTCAAGACTACTTGTTTGGGGTCCCAAATACCCGTAGGTCATAGATCTGACGATTAAGTAAGAGCCATCTAATCCTGAGTCCTTTAGACTCTTAGGATTCAAGTTTTGGGTTGAATAGACTGTTGGTTAAGGTGAGGAGTCCCGAACTCCTGGGGACCATCGATCTAGGGTTCTAGATTCAACGCCAGGCATAGATCCTTGAGAGAAGACGGTCCACGCCAGCCATCCAATCTCGGACCAACCAAATCTAGACATTGAAGTTTAAAGGAGTGGAGGAACACAGTAAGACCCACAACTGTTGGATACATTACTTTATGATTGAATGCGGTCGGTAGAGACATCCGGGCAAATTGATGTTATGTTGGATAAACCCTCGGAAAATCTGAAGTCTTGCAATGTCGCATAGTGTTTCTTTATGCTAAGCATTAGGTTCTAGCCTGTGGTCACGTGCCCCATTCTATCGAGAAAAAAAGGGCTATTGCAGATCTTGAAGGTTCATGCCTCTATTGAAGGGCTTGTGGTAAATAAAACTAGGGGTATGTGAAGATACCAAGAACCTCCAACTTCTGATTTGTAATGATCCAGACAAGGAGGTCGAGTGCTCCCACAGGGGATACATCAGAGAGTGAGAGATAGGGCATCATCCTAACAATGTCCCTCCTCCTAAATGGAAAAGGGGGCACCATGGCACTCCCCCAACATGGCCAAGGGGGCGCCACCCTTCATAAATGCTAAAAAATAGGTGGATTTTTCTAAGAAAAATATGTGTTTTGACATAGAAATGATGAGTTTCTTCCTCAAATATGACTTAGGGGTCATGGAAAATTATTTTCCATGGTTTCAAGGGGTGGAGACACCTAACAAAGTGAATGCGACACTTGGGAAGGTGCATACGACACTCGTGATAGTGCATGCACAACTTACTGAGGTGCATACGTCACTTTGCGACACTTGCGACACTTAGGGTGTGAAACGAAAATGTGACATTTTGATTTGTAACACTCACTATATAAGGTAGAGGTACCATCAACAACAAGAACAAGTTCTATAAGTTTTTTGAATGGATGAAATTCAAACTGAGGAAACCTTAGGAAGAAGGGCTATGCCACTATGAAAACTAGAATTCCAAGAAACAAATGTACACTTGAAGGATATAGATCGTATTATTCATTCACATTACATTTTTTTGTAAAGTTTAAATTAATTAAAGTATTCATACCTAATGCATTGAACAACACAAACTAAAATTGTACCTACTAAATCAAAGTTAAGTATCAACAATTTGTTTATTCATCTTATAGCCACCAAAGAAATGATAAATATTTTTTTTTATCATACTATATTAACTAATTATGTAACATATAATTAATATTTCTTAAAATTAAAAGATATTGTATATACCAAAATTAAATTTAAAAAATAAATTAATAATTAATATTAAGCTGTAGCTTCACTGTTTTAGTTTTGACTCTTTTCTCAGGAGATTTTCTATTTGATTTTTCTTGAAATCTAACAATAAATTATTGGATCTACATATTTAAGTGGTTAATTCTGTATAATCCTAGTGCTCCAGGCATTGAATCCATTTTTGCATTCAGAAATGCAATTTCAATAACAAAAAATTATGTCCAAATTCGAACGAGAATGACCAAAACATAGAACTCAAAAAATCCCTGATGGGGTGACAATTGGAGAACATGAGAGCTGACAAGTTAATAACTCGAGCCACCACCCTTTCCCTCAATCCCTTTTGCATGAGTAGCATTCACTCGATGGGAATGATGGTGCGCCTGCGTTGGAAGCAAGCTTTAATGGTGCACTCAAAGCGTGAGCTAAAGTTTACCTGTCTTGGTACGAGTCGACTGCATGATGTCAACTTGACCTTAATGGCACTCTCCACTATCATTTTGGCATCTATTATGGAGGTAAGAATTGGAAATTTTCATATTGCTCTGGTTCTTGTTCAGGTTCGAACTCTGGCTTCTCCTTCCCATTCTTGTTTTTTCTCCTTTGGTTGTCCTCTCCTCCTCCTAGTTGCCAAATTTTTCCCAGCTTTCCTATTTCCATGAGAAATGGGAAAGCCCAAGCGGGGGCCAACCTATTACAACTTTTTTTCTCGGCATCGTTGTCCCGATCCCTCTGTTGAACTGATTCTTCCCCCCATCTCTAATGTTCACCATCCTTGTCCTTCCTTGAATAATTCACCCCGCTCTGCTCAAAATTGGTTCGACGATGATCAACCCATGGCTTATGTTGAGGAAGAGTTCCCTCAGGAACCTTCAGACTCCTTCCTCTTCTCAACCTCCGACATATTGACTCTGCCCCACACTTCTTGACATCATTCCCTTGAAGGCTATTTTTCTCTAGAAACATAAAGTTTCCCTCTCGAAGAAGAGATTCCTACCACTGAGCAAGAAGAGGCGGCTCCACTTGTTGATGAATCTCATCCAAGTGTAGCATCAACACCAATGTTTCCTAGCATATGGTGCTTCACAGAGGAGCATCTGCAACTTATCTTTGAAATGAGATGGGATGCAACATATCAACTTCACCGCTGGACTACCCTCTATTGGTGCATGGACGCTATGTTTGACTC
Organism: Picea engelmannii; assembly: GCA_009831015.1. Lineage (NCBI taxonomy): Eukaryota > Viridiplantae > Streptophyta > Pinopsida > Pinales > Pinaceae > Picea > Picea engelmannii. The sequence goes on along the minus strand of ML778807.1, from coordinate 349,074 downwards.
CCTTTCAAGTGAGCCAACCAAGAGCAGATGCCCAACCTGATGCCAATCTTATTTGTTTGTTCCAAAACCTCCAAATGGTGACGACAATCCGGGTTCACCCACAGTTTAATTTTTTTTCCTGCTATTATGTATCTTTGTTCAAAACAACCATGATTGTAGATATGTTGTTGCATAATTTATGGTGTCCAGGTTTTATCAAACTTCGACAAAACCTTAACAACATGCGACATATTCTAATTTCCATATGTATAGTAGAACAAGTGGCTAATTTTTCCATGTATAATGGTTTGCTAATGATTTAAGAAAATATAACTTTTTATTTAATAAAAATAAAACATTTAGAGTAATTAGACCTTTAACTTCTCCATGCATAAAACATGCTCATAAATTTTCAATACATATTTTCTAACTATTAAACGTATTTATGGGAAGAGTAGAATTCTAACTGATATGCATCATCTAATTTCTCCATGCATGAGAGATGCTCATAAATTTTCAATGCATATCTTCTCGGATAAAATCGACTAAATATTTTATTTGAAAATTTCAAACTAATTTTCAATGCATATTTTCTAACGAATAAAGCATTTATGAGAAGAGTTGAATTTCTAACTCATACGTATTATCACGTTAATTTCTACATGCATGAAACATGCTAACAAATTTTAAATGCATATCTTCTAAGATTGAATTGATTAAATATTTTAGTTGAAATTTTCGGCTTCCCCTTTCCTACTTATCTCTTTATTCTAATATGTTGACGGGGACCTTACCGGAATCCATTGGCAATCTGAGTCAGTTGACGTATTTAAATCTTGGCCCGACAGGGCGGATACCTGAATCATACAATTAAAGGTGGAATTTGATATGAAAGGATATCAATATACATTAAAGTATGTATTGTTGACAAATACAGCGATTGATTTGTCTTGCAATAATTTTGTGGAGGAAATACCTGTAAACATGGGAAATTTGCATAGCTTGCGATTGTTGAATTTATCACACAATTAATTGGAAGGGAAAATCTCTTAATCTCTTGGTGAGATATTTATTTTGAAGGAGTTAGACTTGTGTGTAAATAACTTGAGTGGAATGATTCCTCAAGAGCTATGTAAATTATCCCTGTTGGAATCTTTCAACTTTTCATATAATGACCTATGCGGGCCAATCCCAACAGGTATTCAAATTGCTGATGTATCAGATCTTAGTGTATTTGAAAAGAACAAGTGTTTATGTGGCTATCCTTTACCACTATGCCCAACTCCACCACCGACAAACATTACAGAGGTTACAATGGGATCGTGATGGTTGCATCAACTAGATGAGTAAGTCTCGTTGATTGCATTGACGTTGGGAATGGGAATAGGATTTGATGGAGTTAATTTTGTGATAATCACATGGAAAAGAGCTAGACATTGGATAATGCCTCTGAGTTAATGACCTTTCTATGGTGTATATCGATTTCCTACATAATATTTCCATGATGTAGAATATATGATTCATGAATGAGAGTTGTTAAACTTGTAAAGTAACAATATAACATTACTGATAAAACAATGTTTTAATATTATTCTTATTTAAAAATGTGTGTTTAAACATTTAAAAAAAACAATGCAAAGGATAATGTTGAGAAGGAAAGATTGTATCAATGGATGGAAAAAATGTTAACATAATATGTACATACAAAATCTAATAACACTTTATTATTTTAAAAGTACCATTTTAAAATATAACAAGTGCAGTAATACTCTTCATAAAATTTAGAAATGTTTTCTTGTAATTATTATATTAATAATTTTATATTAGATGTAATATATATTAGATATAGATTATTTTAGGGGTAAAATTTTGCAAATGGATTATTTTTTCATGATTTTTTCCAAAAACAAATTGTCCAAAATTTTATAAAAACTATATAAAATTCTTATAAATTTGAATACTTTTACAAAACTATCGCCAAACATTTTACATTTTTCATATTAAGGACTAGTAAGATAGTCTAGATTTCTACATTTTAATATAAATTTTCATCCTTAAAATCATCCTTGATATTAGATTTTTTTTTAATTTTGTTTTGATAATGGTATAACAAAGTATTGAAGATTATCCTATAATAGAACATTAATATAGAAATAGAGCTAATGAACAACACAATCATGAGTTTATTTGATTGCCAATTAATCAATATTCTACTTCACACAAAAAAATATATCCTTACCAATCCTAACACCATGTTGCTTGATTTCATAAAATATGTTCACTACTTCCTTCAATTTGCCATGCATGCACAAACTACAATTTTTTTTTCATCCATAATTTGTTCTTTACATTCCCTACTTGAATTTGTGTGCTTTTGTAGATAGGTTATGAGAGAATATTTTCTGTGGGCTTCCACTTGTTTGTAAGTCTAAGGTAGGAGTAGGCTCTAAGCTAGAAAAGTAATTAGGTTTTTATAAGTTTGGATACCCTATGCCCYAACCMCAAAAGAYCGGCATGTCACAAATCTATTGTGAGTTTTCTTTTACATTATCAAAATGCTCATGTGTTGGATGTTGATATTTTTTTAATCCTAGTAAGAGTTAAATTGTCGAAATTACCTAGATTCAATCTTTGGTACATGTGCCTGCAACTTTATATTTCATATCCATTTTTTTTATTATTTAATGTGAATACTCAAGATCATAGATGTTCAAGAATCATAAATGATTAATAGTGGATTTCCAAACCTATGCTCTCCTTGATTGGCATTTTAGTTGTAGATTAATTTAGCAAGAACATACTAGTGACCTAGAAAGAACACATTGGTGCATCTTATTCTTGTCTGTATAAATACTATGTTGTGACCATCTTAAAATGCTCATGGGAAATGTTGGTGGATTCGAATAATACAATGTATAGATGTCATAGACTACAAGTAACATCTCATGGCTGCATAGTTAATACATTAGTTAATAAATCTATAGTATAGGAAAATTGCTAATGCATAATTAATGCATTAGCAAGGATGGAATAAAACACCAACAAGGAGCAAGATAACGACGAAGATGTAATTCTGGAAAGAGTAACAGTCCGCCTCCCCAACTTACTTAATTCTTGTTAGATTTATTGGTGTGGTTTTACTTTATATTTATAGATGCATATGAGTAATGATAGTTTCTTTTTGTGTTATATGTAAACCTCTATTAATAAAGTATAATCAAAATAATATGATTAGTCATGATATAAACATATTAGTAAAATTTTTGATTTCCTTTTAAAATAAGCCTCTACTAGAAACAAATATATTTGTCTCTTTCAATATATAATGTCAAATATTATATATTATCGTTTGTAATAACCTATTGTTACTTCTACAATGTAGAACATATTATTGTTCCATGTTAATATTTCTAAAACTATCACGTCAGGGAGATTTAGTGGTCGATGGACAACAACAACTAATTATAGTAGAACAAAAGGCAAATTAATATTGCTTTTACAAACATAAAACTGTCCTCCTCTTCTCATGTCTTTGAAGTGTTGAAAGAATATGAAAAGGAGGGTGGTAATGACGGTTGTAGACGCCAATACTGAGAGAAGAACTTTTCCCCCCATTCTTGTGACGATAATGAACATTGTTCCATGATGGCGTAAAGATTTAATAAGTTGTATATGATAGTTGTATCGTTTACATGATTTGGATCTACATGACAGTTGTATCGTCTACATGATTTGGATCTACATGACAGTTGTATCGTTATGCTGATCTGCATGTTTGTACACAAGATTTTGTAAACATCAATCAATAATGAATTCATTTTATTTCTTATATTAATTAAAATTAGGCATATATAACAAGTACATTAATTATGTAATTAATTTAAAACATTAAAATACGTGAAGGATGCAATAAGACTTGAAATATATTGACCAATGAAAAATGAGAAAAAAAATATTTTTATTATATAAAAAAATATATATTTGTTTTGTTAAGTTAAATATTACATTTCATATACAAATTTAAAATAAAAGAAAAATTAATATCAAATTAATAATAAACTCATTACTATAGTCCTTCTTTCACAGAAACTAATAATAACACTTTATTCTTTTAAAATTACCAAAAATAATTAATTCAATGTCATAATAAGTATGTATAAGAGTTGAATTTATTATATTACATCGTTGGATGAGTAATCTAAACACATTTGTTAAGTAACACTTGTCATTGTTATTATTCCAAAAATAATTTTTATGAAATTTCCTTAAACTGTTAGGAAATTTGATTTCATGATTGGTTAAACTTTTAATGAAAAGTGGAGAAAATGAATAGCCCTTTAACATGAGGTTAAATGGATTTAAGAAATGGTCGGTTTTTTTTTTTTCATTTCTTGGTTTATATATGATTTGATTTTTTATTTATTTATTT
>ML778807.1:288100-325159 GCA_009831015.1 Picea engelmannii | reverse complement strand
ATGGGATGTGAGTGGCAACCCCACAACAAAATCCATAGAGATGACTTCCCATTTGGACATAGGAACATCATGTGGTTGTAGGAGGCCGGCTGGGTGATGGTGGTCGGCTTTCACTTGTTGACACTACAGGCATTTGGTGACGAAATGGACTACATCGCACTTCCTGCCTACCCAGAAGAAGAGCTTCCTCATATCTTCACACATCTTCTTCACACCTGGATGCACACAATAAAGTGATCTATGGGATTCCTTCAGTATGATGCTTTAAATATCCCCATTCCCAGGGATTTACATCCTTCCTCGATATCTTAACAGTCCGTCTGTTTCCAGACTATATCCTTCATACTTTGGATCTAACTGCCTCCCACTCTAGAGGTTTGAAGTAACCTTTAAATACAACTGTCTCCTGGGAGTTGTGTCAACACATGCTCCCTCAGATTGACCTTTAAGGTTACTAAGGAGAAGATATGTGGTCTCCTACTCAAGGCATCTATGACCACATTTTCCTTTCCGTTGATGTACGAAATACCAAAATCGTACTCACTCATAAACTCACTCCATCGCCTTTGCTTGGCATTCAGATCTCTTTGAGTGTAGAGATGTTTTAAGCTTTGATGGTCCATTTTGAGCTCAAAGTTCCGCCCCACAAGATAGTGCCTCCAAATTTTCAAAGCTAACATTACAACTGCCAACTCTAAATCATGAGTCATGTATAACTCTTCGTGTTTCTTCAACTTCCTTGATGCATAGGATATCACTCCTCCATCCTACATTAGCATGGCTCCCAACCCTTACTTCGAGGCATCCATGCAGACTTTGAAGTCCTTTTCCATATCCAACACTCGTAGAATTGGCACACTAGTTAGTAATCTCTTAAGCTCAATGAATGCACTATCACATTCTTCTGTCCATTCATACCTAACCCCCTTGCATTGCAAGGTGGTGATGGGTTTCACTATTTTTGAGAACCCTTCCACAAATCTCCGATAATAACCTGCTAGCCCCATGAAGCTTCTCACCTCATGGGTATTTTTCGACACTGGCCACTCCATAACGGCCTTTACCTTTTCTGGGTCCATAGAGATTCCTTCGCCGGAAATGATATGACCTAAATAGTGGATGTCTTTCTAGAAGAAGGAACATTTGACTCAGGATCTTTTCCTTGGCGCGTAGTGTTGGCGTTGTCAATTGTTGCATTGAGATTTAACGTTGACTTAGACTAGTGGAATGGAGTGGAGGGACTTGGTGCTTGGCTCGACGAATTGTGTGTACGGTCTCGTGAGCCTGACGCTTGGACAATCGGAGTTTATACTTGGGATACGAAGATCAGTGGCACCAAATAAGCCTTTACCTTGATTTCTAGTGCATTCACTAATTATGATTTAACTCGGTTAGTTGCCTCCGGATCAATAGGTCAGGTAATAAGTCAGTTAGTCTTAATATTCATACTGTATCTTCCTAATAATGACACCACTCTAATCATACAGTGTTACCATTAATCTATTAAGTATAAGAATTTATTTGTAAGGACTCATGTATGGCACGTTGGTGTTAGTGTTCTTTGTAAGGCGCTTCGTTTGGTGGTGGTCGTGGGTTCAAAACCCATGGAGTCAATTTAATTTAATTTTATTTTTTTATATTAAGCTTATCATATATTATTAAATTTAAATAATTATGAGTTTTAATTTAATTTAATATAAGGTAATTAATTTAATTCAAATAATTTAAATTTACGTAATAGTATTAATACTTCTTTTTTTTAATAAATAAAATTAGAATTAATATTAAAAAAAAAATCTTACTTTCAATTCGCTGCGAGTTTAATGTGCTTAATACTTAATGAGAAACGAGGCATTATCTGGCAGCCTTTAAGGTCGGGTTTCTGGCATGAGGCCCATGTTCCCGGCCTCCGGCTCTCAGTCCCAAAAACCTAAGCTCTTCCTTAACCCTAACACTCCACTTCCGCCTCTTTCCTCTGCTGCTTCTCGCCTCTTTCCTCTACCACCTCTCCACTCTGCTTTGTCCCTCTGCTCTTGGCGCTGGTGTTGGTCTAGTTTTTAGCGATCATGACAGTCCTTCAAAGCCTCACAATTTAGTAATAAGATCCTGAGCCACTGCCAAGTAAGTATCCACTACCCATACTGCGGCTTGAATACAAAGATGAATAAGAACCAATACCAATATCAGCCCCACTGGACAAATAATCATTGGCATAGCTTGAATATGTTCCAACAGCTTCACTACCCCCACTCTTCCATAATCCCTCCTTGAATTTTTCTGGGAAGTAACGTTTTAATTCTTGGGGAGCTTGATGCTCCACAAATAACAAATTTAAGTGCATGTGTCGCTGGTATGCAAGGGTTTTGTGGCATTCAAGACCGAGTAGTGAATTGTGCCGTGAATGCATCAATCAATCAAAGCTATGTATTCAACCACTTTGGGTGTCTTTTTGAGGGTTTACTCCCTCCAAGATCAAATATAGATCATAGATCACTCAGAGCACTAAATAGATAGTACTATTTTGTAGAGTGTGAGGTCATATGCAATTAAGACTCGTTGGGTTTGAACGGTTGTATTAGGATGTCTAGATTATTGTTTTCTCAAATCCGTGTGTGTTTTAGGATTGTTCCCATGCCCCAACTATAGCTCATTGTAGCTCTTCTCGTCACGAATTCAACAACCAAATAGAACCTGTACAACGCTCCTCCTTTCTGTTACTGTACAAAAGGTCATCAAATAACTTTTTTTCTATTTTCTCTCTAGCCTTAGCACGACCATTGTCAACCACCTTGGTCTCTACAACCATACTATCAATGAATCCATGTCGATTAATTTCACCCGTGAGGTAATTTGAAGAAGTAGAAAGAGAAGTATAGCCTGACTTAAGTATTTCATCAACACTGACAGGCACCCCACCCCAAATAAATGCCAAAGCCTCTCCTGCAGAAAATAACACATCTTCAACCTTTGACTTGCTCAAACTGAAAAGTGAATCAAGATCCATGTCCATAAGCCTCGGGGATGTATCTCCATGAAAAATATGACCAAATGCAATCACAACCTTTTGGACAACCTTCGTATCATTGGAACCAAGCAATTCATCATCCAGGTCTCCTTTGGTTTATATTCCGGATGTGTGTTGCGAGCTTATTTTTGGTATATAATATTAGTAAGGAAGGTAAGAACATACGATATAATTGAGATCAGCTTAGATTATTTGATATGATGCATATTGTGTGTTATTTTATTGCAGGAATGGTTTATGGGTTGACACACATATATATGTTTTTAGGAAAAATATGAATATATAAATTGATAATAGTCGTAAGAATGGTGCTACCAGAATCCAAGCATATTACACAAAGCAGAAATTACTTGTGAAGAATGATATGGTAGAATATATCCATTTTAATAACCCTACAGAACTGAGAAAAATAAACAAATAACCCTAGTGTATCCTCAACTCATGTTTTTTTTTTGTGTGGGTGGTTGCTCTGTATCTCTGCATAGGCTCTTTCTCTTTTATATGCAAAAGATGAATCTTTCAAAATGTTGTTGATGCCTTTTTCTGCGTCTTCGCTCTCCTTTTAGGGAGTCTCCTGCTTGTGCGAGCTAGGCTAGTTGGCATGAGGTTGCATGCTTTGTAGCTGCCTGATGATTCCTTTTTAGCACCCAATACTTAGTCTGTTTGGGATGGCCTACCTGCTGAGAGTTGGGATACCACTTGGATAATTCGAGCCCATACATCCTTAAAAGCAAGCATGTATCTGGTCATTCTCCTTTATACATATTATAGTTCGATGAAATAATGGTATGATGTTGCAGGGGTGAAGTCACTCAATCTCGTAATAGCCATTTGCAAAGCTATGGGTGCCTCTACTACCCTCAAGGTATTCTCTGGTGTGCCTTTTTGGGGCCAAATCTCCACTATGTTTCTATTGTCTCTCATTTGGTCAATTCCCTTGCGGATATTTCCACAATTCTTGGGCTTCGTCTCACAGTACAAATTTTGTGTTTGACCCTTAATGTCGCGAGCTCCCTATCAGAGAGTGCATAGCTGGGAACTTGGCCTATGCTCTGTATATATGATATATATACTACACAATTTCTTTCATGTTAATTCGTTCTTAACACCAATTAAAGGTTAGACTACCCAATAATTGTTCGTGTTCTTAAATTTTTTTTTTACAATTTTATAATATCTCACTAATATTTAATGGAGCTCATAGAACTCTAGGTATATAAAAAAACAATACTCATAAGTTTCCAGATAGTAAATTACTTGTTCTAAAGTTAGTAATTCTTAGTTATGGAAGAAGAATTATTTTTCTGATATATGTAAATAAAGAGATGGTATAGTGACAAACCATAGTTTTTATTCATTCTAGTGAGAGTGAATTAATTATAAAAATAAATGATATTTAGTATCTCTTTGTGCCATTTACTTCCTTTCGATTGCTTTCAGTGAGTAAAATGATCAAAAGGGTTAGTTGATACGTAATGGTTTGGGATGCTATGAATCAATAGTTGTAGAACTATTTAATAATTAACTACACAATTGTACGATGTCGTAGTGTAGTTGGTTATCACGTCAATTATGTAGGTAGGTAGGTAGGTAGGTAGGGCCTTGGTTCCAGATTTTGAACCAGGGCTCTGATACCATGTGTAGTGACTGTAAATAAAAAAATTGATATAAATCATTTAATTGCACAAATAGATTAATCACCAGAACATATAAATTTATTGAGCTAAACACATTAGCTTACGGACAGCCTCATAACACATCATATTCCTTAAATTTCATAAAACAAATACATAAATTAACATACCTGGGTCTAATGCTAACCCTCCATTTTCTACTTGTCTTGTTGACCTTCCTGCTTCTGCCTTGCCCAGCTTGAATCCATGGACCAACTCTGCCCAAAACCGAGTTTCCACCCTGCCAACTAGGACAACTACCTAGCTCTAGGATACCATATGGATATCTTGGCCCCCGTGCCAAAAACCCCTAGCAGATCGGTGCCCTTGTACTAACCCTTCCCGACTATAGAACTCAAAACTCTCCTGCACAATCCTAGAGAACCCTCCAAAAATCTCCCCCCATAGAAAAAATGATCCCTTGCTTCGTAACCTGGTCCCCCTCATATCTTCCTTCACCCCTGTTTCTCCTCATTTATTTCCTTATCCCCGCATTCATTCCCTTATCCACATATTTAATGCCCCTTATCCAATTTATTAATGTTCCCTATCCATTTATTAATTCCCCTTATCCCTTCCGTATACGTAGCCCTTTTTTTTAACAATATAATTTATTAACTCTTTTAAATTTATTACTCTGTTCATTCAATGTGGTAGGTAATTAATTTAATTAATTAATTAATTAAAATTATAATAATTAACTAATTAATAAATATTTAATTAGTATCATTATACCAATCTTGTTTAATTAATACCATATTAAGACAATTAATCCCCTAATTAATTTTTACTTAATAATTCCCTAAACATATATTCTACTAGGGTTGTTACAAATTGTTCCAAGTCCCTTAAAAATTATTTTCATTTTTCATCTTCCCTATCCTACCTTGGAGACCATGCCCATATGATGTTATTCACATCAATTAATACCATTTATTCTTTTCCAACAACCCACTATTGATTTTTATTTAAACATTTTTTGTACCATAATGTTTGTTTTCCTTTTATTTTCCAAATGGATTTCACCATCAAACCACTACCTTGTATGTCACAATAGAGGTGTTTGAATCTCTATAAACATTTCCCTTTACTCTACCCAACCATATTGCACAATGTGGAGTTGATGACCATACTATGAGCATTTGTCCCTTAACAAAAGCATCCTTTTGACATCATTCATATATGGGCTTGTTACATAGAGTTCCAATGTAGAAATCCTTTATAGTAGCACCTAACATTAGTTGTTTGAGGTGGTTGTAAGGCCCTTTCCTCACTTCTACTATAATATTCCATATATAAAAAAGTATGCAGAACATAAATAAATAGCTAGAAATGGCACATGAACAACAATATAACTAGAACAACACCACAATAATACCAAAATGATACCAGAATAACACCTGAAAGAGCACTTTGATTACTGAGAGCAATGTTGACTTGCCTCTTCGAGGGGGAAACCTCCAGCAGAGCATAGCTCTATTACAATAAGATCCAAGAAAAAAGTTCTCATACCCTCAACTCCTATTTATACTAAATATGTCTATCAAAAGAACCATTTAGAGGAAGATCCTTCTAGAAGCGAAAGCTTATATTAGGTCTTCTTACATTGGACTTATTCTTCCTTATTGCTAGGCCTTATTAATATTGACCTTTATTACATGGAAATATATTATTCTACCTACGTGAGGGGTTAGGTCCCTAACATGTCCTCCCCCTTAAAAACAACCTTGTCTTCAATGCTTGAGATGAGGAAATTGTTGCATAATGGTAGTTGGTTCCCAAGTGGCATCTTCTGGAGTTGTATCTGTCCACTGGGCTAACACTTCCTTGATGGCTCGCTGACACAAAAGATGCTCACACTAGTCCAAAACTTCTTGTGGTTGTATCCAAATGGAGCCTTCTTTGTCCAACTCAGGAAGGTTAGTTTGAGTTTGGCACTTAGTTCCAATCAACTTCTTTAAGAAGGAAACATGAAAAAAAGGATGGATCTTAGAATGACTGGGAAAAACTAACTGATAGGCCATCTATCCCACTCGTTTGAGAACGATATAAGGCCCATAAAATTTGGGTGCCAGTTTCTGACAATGGTCAGCCTTGAGGGAATTTTGCTTGTAAGGTTGCAGTCAAAGAAACACCTGATCCCCTTCTGCAAATTGACGTTCAGAGCGACCTTGATCTGCTTGTTGCTTCATGCAATTCTGGGCCATGCCCAAATTCAATTTGACCAACCTTTTTGATCTTACCCTCGATCACAACAATTTCACATGTACAATTCAAGCAATTGGAAATTTGGCCAACCTAGAAGGGGTTCTCCTGGATAATAACAATTTCATAGGTACAATTACGAAAAGAATATGAGAGCTAAAATATCTCATGTCACTATCAATACCAAACAACAATATTTCTGGCAGTACTCCTAAAAATTTTCGTGAGTTAGTTTCACTTGAATATTTAGATTGTTCAGAAAACACGTTACAGGGATCCATTCCTAAGTGTATTGGCAATCTTCAATCTATGTTTGAGTTGGTATTGAGAAACAATTTGTTTTTGGGTATAATACCATGAACTTTAAATAAGATCACTAACTTATTGAGGTTGAAGGTGTCCAACAATTTGTTTCATGGAAATTTGGAGATAATGATTGCCCTTTCTATGCAAATTTTCTCTTAATATTCAAATAATGTTTCTAGGGATCTTCCGACATATTTATTCAACTGTACCAAACTTCAACTCTTGTATTTAAGAAGAAATGGATTTACAGGTACACTGCCTCAACACTTGGTTTTTCTTCCCAACTTAAAATTTTGAAGTATCGGTTACAATAATATCCAAGGTGTTCTGCCTCAATGGATCACCAATCTCAGCCACTTGCAAGTGTTGGAAATATCCAACAATAAATTTAGTGGAAGAATACCATCCAGTCTTTTCACATTACAAGGATTTCAAATTAATGGATCTTCAAAACTAGGTTCAACCAAATTTGTAACATCCCGCTCTGGAGCACTGAGAAAACTTATTCTTTGAGGACACTTGCTCGCAAGTGATCTGTATTATTATGATATTAAAACATTTGTCTTTGATTATGATGAGTTATGGTAGATGACATGATGTTTTACTACATTGACATTGACAAGTGCTATTGACTCGATTTCACTAAGTGTGTAGGGTTTTGGACCTTGAGGATGCAGAGGCATCGACGAAACCGTTGGACTCTGGATCGAGTAAGGGAGTGTGCTATTGGGTTTGATTATTTTATTGTGATTTTAGTACATTTGATTAGATGATATGATGTGGACATGTCTGACATGATTGTTGATGATGTAGGCTGACGATAGCTTGCCAAACAGACTCACATATGGAGCAAAGAGGCCACACATGACTACCAAAGAGATTGAGGGAGAGGTGTGGACAACATCCCTGCCATAGCCTACCAACACTCCTGTCATGGCTCAGACTATAGGTTAACAATTACCTAGTTCGAGAGGACCCACGATTTCGTGAGGGCAGACTGCTACAATCGCTCACGATGATTCTAAGGGGTGCGCAATAAGGCGGGGGCCTTATTCCTTAGAAGCCCTTAGTCTCCCACAAGTTCACCTGGAAGAGTGTTGACTCCAGGGTTTATTGATGTCTACCAATCAGTCAAGAAGTGAGTGGCACCCTTGGAGCATGTGGTGCGTCCTGAAGGGCACGTCGCGAAAAAGAAACAAAAGAGGTGAGTGGCACCCTTGGAGAATGTAGTGCGTCCTGAAGGGAACATCACGTTGATGATGATAAAGGAATTAACCTAGATGTCCCTAAGACAATCAACACTTTAATAAATTTTAAAACAACTCCCCTAATTAAATGTCACCTAGTTCAGAATCTAAGTCCTAAGTCTAAAAACTTCGCTAGGGGTAAGATTTTGTCTACCCTTGAGAAAATAACTATATAAAATTTATAATAATAAAATTTAAAATAAAAACCCCTTACGTAATAATTTGGTCTTCATAAATTTTGGGGTAAAATGAAGAGAGTAAGAAATTAAATAAAATCGGTGGATAAAAAAAAATATAAAGAAGAAACTAATTATTTTTAACTTTTGATAGTTTTAAAAGATGTTGAGTTAATAATAAAAAGGGGTTAAATTGCAACTGTCGTTTTTAGCTCTAATAAAAAGGGGAAAGAGGGAAATTATAAAATTTAGGAAACTAGGGGATGGAGGTAACATAAAAAGGGAAAGAAGGGAACTTATGGTAAAAAGCAGGAGGTCAACTTAGTAAAGAATCTGCAATTAATAACCTTCTAAATTGAACTAAATTAGCAACTTCATTTTAGGGAAAGTCTTTAAAACATGTAAGGGAATCTAGGGACACCTAGGAGTAAATTTAAGAGTAAATCTAGGTGGGTGAGGGAAATAAGACAATTTAATAAATTAAAGAAAATAATTATGGAGGAATGTGGGGGATGAATGACACTTGTACGAAGGAGAATTTTTAGAAGATTTTTATTAAAACTTAAAGTAAATGAGATTTAGGGAAGGATTGGAAGTTCTAAAACTCTATAAAAGAGAGGAAGGAGGAGGAAGAAGGGGATCGGCTATTAGCATAAAATTACGCTGCCGGATTAGTGACCTGACTGATTACTTGTGGGGAGTTGGGATTTCCCATCTCGGATAGGAGTGGTAGCTCGGCCTTGCAAGGCGAGCTAGGAGCTAGACGTACCATATGGATAGTGTGTGGCCCCTTTGCGGCTTGGGGGGCTAAGGGGGAAGTAGAGTACCCCTAGCTTTGGCTGGGAAGTACCAGGGAGGTCTCGACGGTCGGCAAGTGAGAGCGACACGGAGCGTGCAAACGACACTCAAAGCATGCGAATAGGCAATGGTACACATTTCTGTTGATTGATAGAATGTTGTAGGATGTATGTTTTAGATCTGTAGGTGTGATGAGTAGGTAAATTGTTGTTAGTTTCTTGACTGTATTTTTATAGATTTGCTGATTGATTATCTCGTGCCTTGATGTGTTTTATTAACCCAATGAACCACTTTCCATATATGCGTGTTGGGCAGGTTTATCCTCTTGCCCCTTTGTTTTTTTTCTCTCAAGACATAGTCTGATCAACTCCGAAGCATCGTTGGGTACCCCGGGAGAAGAAAACAGTTGAAACCGTGGAACCTAGGCGCTTTGAAGCACTTGTTGATTGTGTTTTGGTATTTCTGTTGCATTGGAATGCCCCAGTTGCTCCGATTGAGTCACTGCATCTATCTCACATCCTTTATTCCAACGACCAACCTAAATTATCACCTAACCACCTGGATCGACACCTACTTCTGTATGCGTGTATGGATGATGCCAGCCCCTTGCTTTACACTTGATGCGGTTTAATATTGCATGCACCTCTCACACTAGGTCTAGGTTGTAACTAATGTATCCCACCCACTGAAATAAACAAGACTATTACTTTTTTTGACCATGAAGTTCGTCGGAGGATTGCTCTCTGCGATCTCTAGGCTATTTTGATTCTCTGCCTGTGTTTTGTAGAGAATTTCGACCACAATTGACTGACACGAGTTCTCTTGCAGTTTTGTTTTTAAATTTCACCACCAATTTACCAGAATTAACACCCTTGATGCTGCCTTAAGACGTTTGCCTGAGTGTGCGGATTCTACCCATGGTTTTAGCTTTCCAAGTCATCTAGCCTCTTGCAGTAATTGACTGTGAATGCCTTTAACCTGTGACTATACTTTGCCCTTGAATGCTGGACTATGTTGGGTGGTTGAGTATTTCGGTTGAATGGGTGATATCACTTCAAGTACAATCCACGTATTATTCCTGGAAGGGACTGTAGTGGTGACAACAATATTCTGGGTTGCACCCTTGGTTAAAAATTTCCTTATATCTCTCATCATGGGTACCTTGTGGACAACAATTGTAAGAGTCAAAAAGTTGGTTTTAATGTTTCTTTTACTGTTGGATAGCTCTCTTAATGTATTATTGTTATAGAATCTTATGGAATTTAATTGCATGTACGTATTTTAGTTAAATGGTTAATACAGATTATGTTAGAAGGTTCTTAAGGTTACTTATTTTTATTTCAACACTTAAGTATTTGATGCAATATCATTTAATTCTTAGATTTATGTTACCAACACTACAACCTCAACAACAATCTACCTTGTCCTAGTCAGCGTCTAATTACAACAGTCAATCTAATGTTCATAACAACAAGCTATGTGTTTTTGTTAGCGTTAATAATAACAAGACCACTTTATTGAGCAATGTTTCAATTAATGATTAAAGACCTTCTAGGATTAAGATTGAATACTTAATTAAAGGGTGAAGGAAATATAGGAGAATCAAGTGATTTAAATATTGAGGATTATGAATTGAATGCTATTAACAACTATCTCCTAAGGTATTATTGAAGTTTCAAAAGAGAATGGTGACCTTAGTAATATATTATTACAATGTAAAGATTGATAACACTGTATATCTTGCACTAGTGTACACACCTCTTATATCTATGTCAACATGAGACTTCTCATTATTGCACTTATGAATGATTTATTTGTTTCCTATCTTTGATGCATAATGTAAAAGGGTTGTTAAAGTTCTCGTATTACTTAAGAAGATGGATTTTCTTAGGGGTCCTCATTTTGAACATATAATTATAGCTTCTCTTCACTTACCCCTAGAAGTTTTCCTTGTAAAGAAGATGTAGAGTTAAGCTGCCTGAGATTGAAATGTAATACCGCTCTTGAATTATGATTCTTTATGAGATGACTTTTTACTCATTTACACTCATTGTTGACTTAGCATAATTAGTTGGGTCTGCTTATGTTGGGTGGGATGTAGACACGTCCATGTTCCTCAGAACAGTCGCCAGCCCTGAGACCTTCAATGGTTAAAATCGATGGGAACCTAGGCTTGAGAGTTTCTTATGTGTCTTGGAGGTCCTAACCATTGCAGGGTAGGACGGGTGGGTAGTCAGTCATATTTATTTGTCGATTGATCGTCGTTCAATACATGTAGATACTTGATGTGCATCTTAGGTTGTCATGTTGTGTTCGTCGTTGTATGCGTCTTGTTCATCGTCGGGTGGCAACGCAAAGTCGAATGTGTTTAATACCCTTGTACACACGCGCACACACAATATATTAAAAATAAAAAATAAAAAAAATTGCACTTATTATATGAGGATCGTCGTCGTAACGAGGAGGATCATTACATATGGTATCAGAGCGGGTTCAACCCGCGACTTGGGATTGCTACGGATTTCGTTGATATGATTGGATTATACCGGTGCTAATCGAGTTGATTCTGTGTGTGCAAGTAATCATGGTTAGAGGATGTCGTGGAGGTAGACGATGAGGTGCTAGGGGAGGAGGCGCAACGCCTCCTGTAGCATCCACACTGGAGGGGTCTAACCCCCAGGGAGATCAGCAGGTTCTTGGGTAAGAGAAGATAACAGTTGGCGATGTAATCGAAATGATGAGTTCCTTTCAGCGCATGATTGAGGCACTGATCAACCATTTGGATAGAGATGAGGCCAAGGGACTGGCACCCACTGAGGTTCTGCCACCCACACCGACTGTTACTGGTAGCATTCACCGTGAACTCAAGAAAGTCAAATTTCCTGAGTTCTTTGGTGCCCCGGACGGCACAGTCACCGAGGAATGGTTGGAGAACATGGTGATGTGCTTCACACTTCACGATTATACCTCCAACATGAATGTCCACATGGCGGTCTTTCAACTGAAGAGGAGTGCTTTTCTATGGTGGAAGACACTCCTATCGCAACTAAACATGGTCGTCGAAGATGTGTCAAGGGAACTGTTCAAGGAATGGTTCCGAGAGAGGTACCTTTTAGAGGAATTCATTGAGAGTCATCTCAATGAGTTCAACGCGCTACGATAGGGAGGTTGTATGGTGCCTGAGTACGAGGCCCGTTTTATGGAGCTACTCCAGTATGCTCTGCACCTTAACAATGAAAAAATTAAGGTCAACAGGTTCGTGTTCAGCCATAACGACAGCCTGCCTGAAAAGGTTAGGATTTTGATGCCTCAAACCTTGCACAATGTCATCCAAAAGGCCCTCATAGCAGAGGAGGATCTTATCAGTGGGGGTCAAACCAGGACTCCAGCGAGACCAGTAGGGTAGGTTTCATCTGGAGCACAGTAGCACCAGACACCAGCGAGACATACATCGGGATATCGTGGCTTCCAGAGGGGATCCACTTTCACTACACCCCAACGACCGTCGCCTCAGCAGCGAACACCTTATCAGGGACCATAGAATCAGTAGCAGTGACACCCACAACAACAACAGTTTAGGCCTGTTCAGTAGAACAGACCAGGGTTCTAGGCCGGTGGGCCGTCATCTTCTACTTTAGGTACCAGGACTACTGGGCCAAAGAAGGGGTGTTGGATGTGTGGGGAGCCACACTACCAGCGCGACTGTCCTATAGAGAGGACATGAGCTTCCAGATTAGCAGGACCCACTACCGTGGGAGATATGGGCAAGGCCCATCAGATTCATGTAGCGGTGAATAACTGTCAGGCAGAGCACCAGTCAACTGCGCTCGAGACGAAAGGTACCATCGCTGACCAGACCCTTAGTATTTTGATAGATCCTGGTGCTACCAAGAAATTCATTTCTGGTGTAGTGATAAAAAGGATTAAGGTAAAGGCAGTCAAATAGGATGAGTTTAGCTTCGTAGAGATGGCCTCAGGAGCCGAACAGAAGGTTGGAGGAAAGGTTACGGGTTGTGCCCTGAACCTGGGAGATTTTGTCACAAGGGCCGACCTATACATCACGATCCTAGGATCTTATGATGTCATGATTGGTATGGATTGGTTGGAATCTCATGAGGTGATACTCAACTGTAAGACAAAATGGTTGAGCTTGGTCGATGACGAGGGACAGAGGCATGTGATTGTAGGTTGGAACCAGGGAGTTTCCCTAAGGTTCACCTCTTCCTTACAGCTACGAAAGAGTATGCGCAAGGGGTGCAAGCTTTATGTGATCCTTGCATTAAACGAGAAGGGAGTAGCGGAAGGTCTAGAACACCTTCTGGTGGTGAGAGAGTTTGCGGACGTGTTTCCAGAGGATTTACCTGGGATGCCACTGGAAAGGGAATTGGAGTTTACCATAGAACTAAAACCAGGAATTGAGCCGATATCAAGAATGCCTTATCGGATGTCGAACCCAGAGTTACAAGAGTTGAAAATGGCTAGAGGAGTTTTTGGACCTAGGACTGATATGTCCTAGTGTGTCACCGTGGGGTGCACCGGCTATTTTCATACAAAAGAAGGATGAATCATGGAGGCTTTGCATTGACTACCGTCAACTGAACAAGGCCACGATCAAGAATCAATATCCCTTGCCAAGAATTGATGATCTATTTGATCAAGTGAAGGGTGTGACAGTGTTCTCCAAGATCGATTTGCGATCAGGATATCACCAGTTGCATATCAAGGAGGATGACATCCCTAATACCGCCTTTAAGATGATATTTGGACATTACAAGTTTATTGTTTTACCATTTTGACTAACAAATGCCCCAGGGGTATTTATGAGTTTGATGAATGGGGTGTTCCGTGAATACTTGGACAAGTTCGTCCAAGTATTCATTGACGATAATTTGATTTACTCTCGGACGACAGAGGACCATGACGAACACTTGTGCTTGGTACTACAGTGTCTCCGAGAGCACAAATTGTATGGGAAGTTGTCCAAATGCTCTTTTTACCAATCGAAGATTCACTACTTGGGGCATGTCATCTCCGGCAAAGGATTCGCTGTGGATCAAGCCAAGGTCGAGGCTATTATGGAATGGCGTGCATCGACGAATGTCAGGGAAGTGCATAGCTTTATGGTTTTAGTAGGATACTATCGATGGTTTGTCGAGGGATTTTCGAAGATAGCAAATCCGATCACATAATTGCAGAAGAAAAACAGGAAGTTTGTTTGGACCGAGAAATCCGCGGAAGCATTTCGGAGGCTTAAGGAGTTGTTAACAACAACGCCGATACTAAAGGTCCCTGACATGGATGCAGACTTCTTGGTATGCACTGACGCATTCAAGGAAGGTGTAGGCGGAGTCTTGATGCAAGATGGACAAGTAATTGCTTACATTTTGAGGAAACTTAGAAGGCATGAGGAGAACTATGCAACGCATTATTTGGTGTTACTAGCCATCGTTTATGCCTTGAAGGTTTGGAGACACTACCTTGTTGGATGAAAATTTGAACTAAAGACTGATCATTGTGGACTACAACACATTTTTACGCAAAGTGACCTGAACGCGCGACAACGACGTTGGTCAGAATTGCTTAGCGAGTACAACTTTGAGATTACTCACATAAAGGAAATAGTGAACCGAGTGGCAGATGCTTTGAGTCGGAGGCCATGTATATTTTCGGTGTTGCCTCTTCAGATGAATCTATGTGAAAAGATTCTAACTTTACAACATGGCGATGACTGGTACAAGGAGGTCGAGGGATTTATCGGACAAAACACAATGATGATACCACGATATGATGGATTTTCATTTGATAGCGATGGTTTATTGAGGTTTAAAAGTCAAATTTACATACCGCCAAACGACGAGTTGAGGATGTTGATCCTGAGCGAGGCTCATAGAGAATTTTACTTGGCTCACCCGGGAATCATGAAGATGAAGGCAGACCTTAAGCCCTTATTCTTATAGAAGGGAATGAAGGCCGACATAGTCAACTATGTGGCCAAATGTCTAGAGTGTCAGCAGGTAAAGGCTGAACATAGACACCCAACAATATTACTTCAACCACATGCCATTCTAGAATCGAAATGGGAGGTTATTTCGATAGATTTTGTTGTTGGATTGCCACTGGCAGCAAGGAGACATGACTCGATTTTTGTAGTAGTAGACACTCTGACGAAGAGTGCTCAATTTATTCTTGTGAATATGATGTATCAGGCACCTAACATAGCTATAGTTTTCATCAGTGAGATTGTGAGGCTGCATGGCATGCCTAATAATATTATATGCAATAGAGGATCAGTGTTTACTGGATGATTTTGGATGAGTTTCCAAGAGGCCTTGGGAACCCAACTTAACTTTAGTACTATGTATCATCCGAATACTGATAGACAGACCGAACGAATGAGCCAAACCTTGGAGGACATGTTACGCATGTACGTAATGGACCAACAAAAGCATTGGGAAGAATTCTTTCCACTAGTGGAGTTCGCTTACAACAACAGTTACCAGAGCACCATTAAGATGACGCCTTTCGAGTTTCTTTACGGGTGGCTATGTCAAACGCCCTTGAGTTGGGATCGGTTTGAGGATAGGGTCCTGGTGCGACCAGAAGCGATCCAAGAAATGGAAGAGCAAATGCAAATAATAAGACAAAGGATTAAAGAAGCACAGGATTGTCAGAAGAGTTATGCCGATGCGCACCAAGTCGGGCGTAGTTACAAGGTCGACGATCGAGTCTTCTTGTGGTTTAAACTGCATAAGAGTTCAATTAAGTCTGGGAAGGGAGCTAAAATCTCTCCTAGGTTCGTGGGACCTTTCGAGATTATGGAGAGAAAGGGGCCTGTGGCCTATCGACTAGCTTTTCCTGATTCCTTGAGGCGTATGCATGATGTTTTTCATGTATCTGTTTTGAGATATTATATTAGTGATCTTACACATGTTATTGACATGATTTCCTTGCAGGTATTGGATGAGGGAGCGCTCATGGCTGAGTCGGTTTGCATATTAGATCATCGCGTTCGACAGTTACAATGTCGAACGGTAGATCAAGTCAAGGTCCAGTGGGACAATTATAGTCCGCACTCGGCGACTTGGGAGGATGCATATGATATGCGCCAACATTTTCCATTTTTGTTTGATAGATAGACATATGATACTGTGATACACTTATTTCGGCATTTATACTGAGAAACTTCAGGACGAAGTTTAGACCAAGAGGAGGTGTATGTAACATCCCAGTCTAGCGCACTGAGAAAACTTATTCTTTGAGGACACTTGCTCGCAAGTGATCCATATTATTATGATATTAAAACATTTGTCTTTGATTATGATGAGTTATGGTAGATGACATGATGTTTTACTACATTGACATAGATAGGTGCTATTGACTCGGTTTCACTAAGTGTGCAGGGTTTTGGACCTTGAGGATGCAGAGGCATCGATGGAACCCTTGGACTCCGGATCGAGTTAGGGAGTGTGCTATTGGGGTTTGATTATTTTACTATGATTTTAGTACATTTGATTAGATGATATGATGTGGACATGTCTGACATGATTGTTGATGATGCAGGCTAACGATATCTTGTCGACCAGACTCACATATGGAAGAAAGGGGCCACACATGACTACCAGAGAGGTTGAGGGAGAGGTGTGGACAACAGTCCTGTGACAACCTACTAGCACTCCTGCCGTGGCTCGAACTATAGGTTAACGATTACCTAGTTTGAGAGGACCTGCGATGCCGTGAGGGTAGACTACGACAGTCACTCACAATAATTCTAAGGGGCGCACAATAAGGAGGGGGCCTTATTCCTTAGAAGCCCTTAGTCTCCCACAAGTTCACATGGCGGAGTGTTGACTCCAGGGGTTATTGATGTTTACCAATCAGTCAAGAAGCGAGTGGCACCCTTGGAGCATGTGGTGCGTCCAGAAGGGCACGTCGAGCAAAAGAAACAAAAGAGGTGAGTGGCACCCTTGGAGCACGTAGTTCGTCCTGAAGGGAACATCGCGTTGATGATGATAAAGGAATGAACCTAGATGGCCCTAAGACAATCAACACTTTAAGAAATTTTAAAACAACTCCCCTAATTAAATGTCGCCCAGTTCAGAATCTAAGTCGTAAGTCTAAAAACTTCGTTAGGGGTAAGATTTTGTCTACC
Organism: Picea engelmannii; assembly: GCA_009831015.1. NCBI lineage: Eukaryota > Viridiplantae > Streptophyta > Pinopsida > Pinales > Pinaceae > Picea > Picea engelmannii. Next base: position 307,580 of record ML778807.1, on the reverse strand, counting down.
CTTGAGAAAATATCTATATAAAATTTATAATAATAAAATTTGAAATAAAAACCCCTTACGTAATAATTTGGTCTTCATAACTTTTGGGGTTAAATGAAGAGAGTAAGAAATTAAATAAAATCGGTGGATAAAAAAAAATATAAAGAAGAAATTAATTATTTTTAACTTTTGATAGTTTTAAAAGATGTTGAATTAATAATAAAAAGGGGTTAAATTGCAACTGTCATGTTTAGATCTAATAAAAAGGGGAAAGAGGGAAATTATAAAATTTAGGAAACTAGGGGATGTAGGCAACATAAAAAGGGAAAGAGGGGAACTTATGGTAAAAATCAAGAGGTCAACTTAGTAAAGAATCTGCAATTAAGAACCTTCTAAATTGAACTAAATTACCAACTTCATTTTAGGGAAAGTCTTTAAAACATGTAAGGTAATCTAGGGACACCTAGGAGTAAATTTAGGAGTTAGTCTAGGTGGGTGAGGGAAATAAGACAATTTAATAAATTAAAAAAAATAATTATGGAGGAATGTGGGGGATGAATGACACTTGTACGAAGGAGAATTTTTAGAAGACTTTTATTAAAAATTAAAGTAAATGAAATTTAGGGAAATATTGGAAGTTCTAAAACTCTATAAAAGAGAGGAAGGAGGAGGAAGAAGGGGATTGGCTATTAGCGTAATGTTACGCTGCCGGATTAGTGACTTGATTGATTACTTGTGGGGAGTTGGGATTTCCCAGCTCAGATAGGAGTAGTAGCTCGGCCTTGCGAGGTGAGTTGGGAGCTAGATGTACCATCGGGATAGTGTGTGTCCATTTTGCAGCTTGGGGGGCTAAGGTGGAAGCAGAGTACCCCTAGCATTGGATGGGAGGTACCGGTGAGGTATCGACGGTCGGTGAGCGAGAGCAGCACGGAGCACACAGATGACACTCAAAGCAAGCAAACAGGAAATGGTATGCATTTCTATTGATTGATAGAATGTTGTAGGATGTATGTTTTAGATCTGTAGGTGTGATGACTAGGTAAACTGTTGTTAGTTTCTTGACTGAATTTTTATAGCTTTGTTGATTGATTATCTCGCGCCTTGATGTGTTTTATTAACCCAACGAACTTGATCGATGGCGACGTTTTTCATGAGCTCGGCATGTTTATATCCATTGTTATCTCGATTTACTTCATCTTTATCTCACTGGACATTCCTGCATTTTCACATCATTGACTGTGTTTTATGTTGATGGATATTTGGCTTGCGCTTGTAATGCTGTTGGCCAGCGACCAACTGTCCCTTGCATTAATCGTTTTCTCTTCCAACAAATAAATTTAGCACTCATTGATGGAAAGTATCACTGTAGTAATCGTTTCCCTTTAAGCTTTTAAACATTTGCAAATCGGATGATGGAAGGGACTCTGCATTAGTTGTTTACTTCTTACTGTACTAACCAATCTTTATATTTCAACTGCATAGTCCGTTATTTAGACAACGCTGGAATTTAATTAAATTGCATATTCCTTAACTAGTCAATGCTGGAATTATTAACATGCACATTCCTGGATTGTGTCACCTCATTACACATGTCTTCTCTGCAAAGTTGTGATTTTGTTTGCGATGGATTTCATTTGTTTAGTTAGATCGATTGATGTGGAATAGCTTTTAAATTGATTGGAAATGTATAGAATCTACTTACCATAGCAGATCCTTCATTTGATAAGAAAATGCTCCTTACCAGTGTGTTCTTTAGCACATAACTCTGCGTGCTTACTTTAATTCTACTTTTCTTATATTTATCAAGCATTTCAAACTCAATTTATTTTTATTTGAAAAAGAAAAAAAAAACGTTGTAACAATTCTGCTTTGCAAAATTTTGTGGCCTAAGATTTGAGGTTTTTATTTTGCCAATTGACCCGTTGTCTGTATATGCATGTTGGACGGGTTTATCCTCATGACCCTTTGTTTTTTTCTCTCAAGACATAGTCTTATCACCTCGGAAGCATCGTTGGGTACCCCGGGAGAAGAAAACAGTTGAAACTGTGGCACCTGGGTGCATTGAACCACTTGTTGACTGTGTTTTGGTATTTTTGTTGCGTTGGAATGCCCCGGTTGCTCCGATTGAGTCACTGCAACTATCTCATGGGCTTTACTCCAACGACCAACCTAAATTATCACCTAACCATTTGGATCAACACCTACTTCTATATGCGTGTATGGATGATGCCAACCCCTTTCTTTGCACTTGATGCGGTTTAATATTGCATGCACCTCTCACACCAGGTATGGGTTGTAACTAATGTATCCCACCCACTGAAATAAACATGACTGTTAATTTCATTGACCACGAAGTTCTCCAGAGGAGTGCTCTCTACGATCTCTAGGCTATCTTGATTCTCTGCCAGTGTTTTGCCCAGAATTTCGACCACAATTGACTGACACGAGTTCTCTTGTGGTTTTTCTTTTAAATTTCACCACCAATTTACCAGAATTAACACCCTTGATGCTTCCTTAAGACGTATGCCTGAGCGTGCAGATTCTACCCACGGTTTTAGCTTTCCAAATCATCTAGCCTCTTGCAGTAATTGACTGCGAATGCCTTTAACCTGTGACTGTGTTTTTCCCTTGAATGTTGGACTGTGTTGGGTGGTTGAGCATTGCAGTCGAATGGGTGATATCACTTCAAGTACATTCCATGTCTTATTCTTGGAAGGGACTATAGTGGCGACAACAATATTCTCGGTTGCACCCTTGGTTAAAAATTTCCTTATATCTCTCCTCATGGGTACCTTGCGGACAACAACTATAAGAGTCAACAAGTTGGTTTTAATGTTGCTTTTACTGTTAGATAGATCTCTTAATGTATTATTGCTATAGAATCTTATGGAATTTAATAGCATGCACAAATTTTAGTTAAATGGTTAATACAGATTATGTTAGAAGGCTCTTAAGGTTACTTAGTTTCGATTTCAACACTTAAGTATTTGATGCAATATCATTTAATGCTTAGATTTATGTTACCAACGCTACAACATCAACAACAATCTACCTTGTCCTAGTTAGTGTCTAATTACAACAGTCAATCTAATGTTCATAAAAGTAAGCTATGTGTTTTAGTTAGCGTTAATAATAACAAGACCACTTTATTGAGCAATGTTTCAATTAATGATTAAAGATCTTCTAGGATTAAGATTGAATACTTAATGAAAGGGTGAAGGAAATATAGGAGAATCAAGTGATTTAAATATTGAGGATTACGAATTGAATGCTATTAACAACTATCTCCTAAGGTATTATTGAAGTTTCAAAAGAGAATGGTGACCTTAGTAATAGATTATTACAATGTAAAGATTGATAACATTGTATATCTTGCACTAGTGTACACACCTCTTATATCTATGTCAACATGAGACTTCTCATTATTGCGCTTTTGAATTATTTCTTTGTTTCCTATCTTGGATGCATAATGTAAAAGGGTTGTTAAAGTTCTGGTATTACTTAAGAAGATGGAGTTTCTTAGGGGTCCTCATTTTGAACATATAATTATAGCTTCTCTTCACTTACCCCTAGAATTTTTCCTTATAAACAAGATGTAGAGTTAAGCTGCATGAGATTGAAATGTAATACCACTCTTGAATTATGATTCTTTATCAGATGAACTTTTACTCATTTACACTCATTGTTGACTTATCATAATTAGTTGGGTCTACTTGTGTCGGGTGGGATGTAGACACCTCCATGTTCCTAAGAATAGTCGCCAGCCTTGAGACCTTAAATGGTTAAAATCAATGGGAACCTAGGCTTGAGCATTGCTTATGTGTCTTGGAGGTCCTAACCATTGCAGGGTAGGACGGGCGGGTAGTCAGTCTTATTTATTTGTCGATTGATCGTCGTTCAATACATGCAGATACTTGATGTGCGTCTTGGGTCATCATGTTGTGTTCGTCATTGTATGTGTCTTATTCGTCATCGGGTGGCGACGCAGAGTCGAATGTGTTTAATACCCTTGTAGAAACGCACACACACAATATATAAAAATAAAAAAAAATAAAAAAAATTGCACTTGTTATATGAGGATTTTCGTCGTAATGAGGAGGATCATTACATATGGTATTAGAGTGGGTTCAACCCGCGATTTGGGATCACTATGAATTTCGTTGACATGATTGGATTGTACTGTTGCTAATCAAGTTGATTGTGTGCATGTAGGTAATCATGGTTAGAGGACACCGTGGAGGCAGTCGATGGGGTGCTAGGGGAGGAGGCGCGACGCCTCTAGTAGCATCCACACTGGAGGGGTATAACCCCCAGGGATACGAGCAAGTTCTCAGGCAGGAGGAGATAGCAGTTGGCAATGTAATTGGAATGATGATATCCTTTCAGTGCATTTCTGAGGCATTGACCAGTCATTTGGACAGATATGAGGCCGGGGCACCGGCACCCGTTGAGGTTCCACCGCACGCACCGACCGTTACTGGTAGCATTCACCGTGAACTCGAGAAAGTCAAATTTCCCGAGTTCTTTGGTGCCCCGGATGGTGCAGCCACTGAGGCATGGCGATGTGCTTCTCACTTCACGATTATACCTCCAACATGAAGTTCCACATGGCGGTGTTTCAACTGAAGGGGAGTGCCTTTCTATGGTGGAAGACACTCCTACCGTAGCTGAACATGGCCGTCGAAGATGTGTCATGTGAACTATTCGAGGAATGGTTCTGAGAGAGGTACCTTTCATAGGAATTCATTGAGCATCATCTCAATGAGTTCAACACCCTATGACAGGGAGGTCGTACGGTGCCTGTTTTATGGAGCTTCTCCGATACACTCCGCACCTTAACATTGAAAAACTTAAGGTCAACAAGTTCGTGTTCGGCCTTAATGGCAGCCTACGTGCAAAGGTTAGGATTTTGATGCCTCAAACCTTTCACGATGTCATCCAGAAGGCCCTCATAGTAGAGGAGGAGCTTATCAGTGGGGGTCAGACCAGGACTCCACCAAGACCAACAGGGCAGGTTTCATCTGGAACACAGTAGCACCAGACACTAGTGAGACATACGACGGGATATCATGGCTTCCAGAGGGGATCCACTTTCACTACACCCTGGTGACCACCACCTCAGCAGTTGACACCTTATCGGGGACCACAACATCAGTAGCAGCGTCACCCACAGTAGCAATAGTTTAGGCCTATTCAGCAGAACAAACTAGGGTTCCAGGCCAGTGGGCCGTCATCTTCTACTTCAGGTACCAGGACTACTGGGCCAAAGAAGGGGTGTTGGATGTGTGGGGAGCCACACTACTAGCACGACTGTCCTATGGAGAGGACCTGAGCATCTGGATCAGCAGGACCCACTACCATGGGAGATATGGGCAAGGCCCATCAAATTCATGCAGCGATGAATAACCGCTAGGTAGAGCACCAGTCGACTGTGCTCGAGATGACAGGTACCATTGCTGACCAGACCCTTAGTATTTTGATAGATCCCGGTGCTATCAAGAGTTTCATTTCTTGTGTAGCACTAAAAAGGATTAAGGTAAAGGCAGTCGAACATGATGAGTTTAGCTTCGTAGAGATGGCCTCGGGAGCCAAACAGAAGGTTGGAGGAAAGGTTATGGGCTGTTCCCTTAACCTAGGAGATTTTGTCACAAGGGCCAACCTATACATGATGATCCTAGGATCTTATGATGTCGTGATTGGTATGGATTGGTTGGAATCACATGAGGTGATACTCAACTGTAAGACAAAATGGTTGAGCTTGGTCGATGACGAGGGACAGAGGTTTGTGATTGTAGGTCGAAACCAAGGAGTTTCCCTAAGGTTCATATCTTCCTTATAACTACGGAAGAGTATGTGCAAGGGTTGCAAGCTTTATGTGATCCTTGCATTAAATGAGAAGGGAGTAGCGGAAGGTCTAGAAAACCTTCCGGTGGTGAGAGATTTTGCAGATGTGTTTCCGGAGGAGTTACCCAGAATACCACCGGAAAAGAAATTGGAGTTTACCATAGACCTAAAACTGGGAACTGAGCCGATAGAAAGAATGCTTTATCAGATGTTGATCCCGGAGTTACAAGAGTTGAAAATGCAGCTGAAGGAGTTGTTGGACCTGGGACTGATACGTCTTAGTGTTTCATCGTGGGGTGCATCGGTTATTTTCATACGAAAGAATGATGGATCGTGGAGGCTTTGCATTGACTACCGTCAACTGAACAAGGCCACGATCAAGAATCGATATCCCTTGCCGGGAATTGATGATCTGTTCGACCAAATGAAGGGTGCGACGGTGTTCTCCAAGATCAATTTGCGATCAGGGTATCACCAATTGTGGATAAAGGGGGATGACGTCCCTAAGACCACCTTTAAGACGAGATTTGGACATTATGAGTTTACTGTTTTACCGTTTGGACTAACAAATCCCCCAGGGGTATTTATGAGTTTGATGAATGGGGTGTTTTGCGAATACTTGGTCAAGTTCATCCAAGTGTTCATTGACGATATTTTGATTTACTCTCGGATGATGGAGGAGCATGACAAACACTTGTGCTTGGTACTATAGTGTCTACGAGAGCACAAATTGTATTGGAAGTTGTCCAAATCCTCTTTTTACCAATCGAAGATTCACTACTTGGGGTATGTCATCTTCGACGAAGGCATCGCCGTGGATCCAACCAAGTTCGACGCTATTATGGAATGGCCTGCACCGACGAATGTCATGGAAGTGTGTAGCTTTATGGGTTTAGCAGGATACTATCGACAGTGTTTTGAGGGATTTTTGAAGATAGCAAATCCAATCATAGAATTGCAGAAGAAAAACAAGAAGTTTGTTTGGACCGAGAAATGCGCGGAACCATTTTGGAGGCTTAAGGAGTTGTTAACAACAACGCTGATACTAAAGGTCCCTGTCATGGACGCAGACTTCTTGGTATGCACTGACGCATCCAAGGAAGGTTTAGGCGGAGTCTTGATGCAATATGGACGAGTAATTGCTTACATTTCGAGGAAACTGAGAAGGCCTGATGAGAACTATGCAACGCACGATTTGGGGTTACTAGCCATGGTTTATGCCTTGAAGGTTTGGAGACAGTACCTTGTTGGACGAAAATTTGAACTAAAGACTGATCATTGTGGACTACAACACATTTTTATGAAAAGCGACCTGAACGCGCGACAATGGCGTTGGTCAGAATTGCCTAGCGAGTACGACTTTGAGATTACTCACATAAAGGGAACAATGAACTGAGTGGAGGATGCTTTAAGTTGGAGGCCACACATCTTTTCAGTGTTGCCTCTTCAGACGAATCTATAAGAAAGGATTCTAACTTTACAGTGTGGCGACGACTGGAACAAGGAGGTCGAGGGATTTATCGGACAAAACACAATGATGATACCATGATATGAGGGATTTTTATTTGATAGTGATGGTTTATTGAGGTTTAAAAGTCGAATTTACGTACCGCCAAACGACGAGTTGAGGATGTTGATTCTGAGCGAGGCTCATAGAGCAGTTTACTTGTCTCACCTGGGAGTCATGAAGATGAGGTCAGACCTTAAACCCTTATTCTTTTGGAAGAGAATGAAGGATGACATAGTCAACTATGTGGCCAAATGTCTAGTGTGTCAGCAGGTAAAGGCTGAACATAGACACCCAACATGATTACTTCAACCACATGCCATTCCAGAATTGAAATGGGAGGTTATTTCAAATGATTTTATTGTTGGATTGTCACTGAGATTTTTGTAGTAGTAGACACTCTAACGAAGAGTGATCACTTTATTCCTGTGCGTACAATGTATCAGGCACCTAACATAGCTAGAGTTTTCATCAGTGAGATTGTTAGGCTGCATGGCATGCCTAATAATATTATATCCGATTGAGGATCGATGTTTACTGGACGATTTTGGACGAGTTTCCAGGAAGCCTTGGGAACCCAACTTAACTTTAGTACTACGTATCATCCAGAGACTAATAGACAGACCGAACGAACAAACCAAACCTTGGAGGACATGTTATGCATGTACGTAATGGACCAACAAAAGCGTTGGGAAGAATTCTTTCCACTAGTGGAGTTCGCTTACAACAACAGTTACCAGAGCACCATTAAGATGGCCCCTTTCGAGTTTCTTTATGGGCGACCGTGTCCGACGCCCTTGAGTCGGGATCGGCTTGAGGATAGGGTCCTGGTGGGACCAGAAGCAATCCAAGAAATGGAAGAGAAAATGAAAACAATAAGACAAAGGATTAAAGAAGCGCAGGATCGACAGAAGAGTTATGCTGATGCACATTGAGTCGATTGTAGTTACAAGGTCAGGGATCGAGTCTTCTTGCGGGTTAAACCGCATAAGAGTTTGATTAAGTTTGGGAAGGGAGCTAAACTCTCTGCAAGTTTCATGGGACCTTTCGATATTGTGGAGAGAAAGGGGCCCGTGGCCTATCGACTAGCCTTGCCTGATTCCTTGAGGCGTATCCACGATGTTTCTCATGTATCTATTTTGAGACATTATATTAGTGATCCTACACATGTTATTGACATGAGTTCCTTGTAGGTATAGGACGAGGGAGTTCTCATGGATGAGCCGGTCGGCATATTATATCATCACATTCGACTGTTATGATGTCGAATGGTAGATCAGGTCAAGGTCCAGTGGGACAATTATAGTCCGCACTCGACGACCTGGGAGGACGCATATGATATGCACCAATAGTTTCCATTTTGGTTTGATATATAGACATATGATACTGCGATACACTTATTTCATCATTTATACTGAGAAACTTCAGGATGAAGTTTAGACCAAGAGGGTGTGTATGTAACATCCCGCTTTGGCGCACTGAGAAAACTTGTTCTTTGAGGACACTTGCTCGCAAGTGATCCGAATTATTATGATATTAAAACATTTGTCTTTGATTATGATGAGTTATGGTAGATGACATGATGTTTTACTGCATTGACATAGACAGGTGCTATTGACTCAGTTTCACTGAGTGTGGAGGGTTTTAGACCTTGAGGATGCAGAGGCATCGACAAAACCTTTGGACTCTGGATCGAGTCAGGGAGTGTTCTATTGGGGTTTGATTATTTTACTATGATTTTAGTACATTTTATTAGATGATATGATGTGGACATGTCTAACATGATTGTTGATGATGCAGGCTGACGATAGCTTGCTGACCAGACTCACATATGGAATAAAGGGTCCACACACGACTACCATAGAGGTTGAGGGAGAGGTGTGGAAAACAACCCTACCATAGCCTACTATCACTCCCTCCATGGCTTGAACTGTAGGTTAACGATTACCTAGTTCAAGAGGACCCACAATGCCATGAGGGCCGACTGCGATAGTCGCTCATGATGATTCTAAGGGGTGCACAATAAGGCGGGGGCCTTATTCCTTAGAAGCCCTTAGTCTCCCACAAGTTCACCTGGTGGAGTGTTGACTCCAGGGGTTATTGATGTCTACCAATCAGTCAAGAAGTGAGTGGCACCCTTGGAGCACATTATGCATCCTGAAGGGCACGTCGCGCAAAAGAAACAAAAGAGGTGAGTGGCACCCTTGGAGAACGTAGTGCGTCCTGAAGGGAACGTCACATTGATGATGATAAAGGAATGAACCTAGATGGCCCTAAGACAATCAACACTTTAATAAATTTTAAAACAACTCCCCTAATTAAATGTCGCCCAGTTTAGAATCTAAGTCCTAAGTCTACAAACTTCGCTAGGGGTAAGATTTTGTCTACCCTTGAGAAAATATCTATATAAAATTTATAATAATAAAATTTAAAATAAAAATCCTTTACGTAATAATTTGGTCTTCATAAATTTTGGGGTAAAATGAAGAGAGTAAGAAATTAAATAAAATCGCTGGATAAAAAAAAATATAAAGAAGAAATTAATTATTTTTAACTTTTGATAGTTTTAAAAGATGTTGAATTAATAATAAAAAGGGGTTAAATTGCAACTGTCGTTTTTAGCTCTAATAAAAAGGGGAAAGAGGTAAATTATAAAATTTAGGAAACTAAGGGATGGAGGTAACATAAAAAGGGAAAGAGGGGAACTTATGGTAAAAAGCAAGAGGTCAACTTAGTAAAGAATCTGCAATTAAGAACCTTCTAAATTGAACTAAATTACCGACTTCATTTTAGGGAAAGTCTTTAAAACATGTAAGGGAATCTAGGGACACCTAGGAGTAAATTTAGGAGTAACTCTAGGTGGGTGAGGGAAATAAGACAATTTAATAAATTAAAGAAAATAATTATGGAGGAATGTGGGGGATGAATGACACTTGTACGAAGGAGAATTTTTAGAAGATTTTTATTAAAACTTAAAGCAAATGAGATTCAGGGAAAGATTGGAAGTTCTAAATCTCTATAAAAGAGAGGAAGGAGGAGGAAGAAGGGGATCGGCTGTTAGTGTAACGTTGTGCTGCCAGATTAGTGACTTGAATGATTACTTGTCGGGTGTTGGGATTTCCCAGCTCGGATAAGAGTGGTAGCTCGGCCTTGTGAGGTGAACTGGAAGCTAGACGTACCATCTAGATAGTGTGTGGCCCCTTTGTGGCTTGGGGGAATAAAGGGGGAGCATAGTACCCCTAGCGTTGGCTGGGAGGTACCAGTGAGGTCTCGATGGTCGGTGAGCGGGAGCGACACGGAGTGCATGGACGACACTCAGAGAAAGCGAACATGCAACGGTACGCATTTCCGTTGATTGATAGAATGTTGTAGGATGTATGTTTTAGATCTGTAGGTGTGATGAGTAGATAAACTGTTGTTAGTTTCTTGACTTAATTTTTATAGCTTTGCTGATTGATTATATCGTACCTTGATGTGTTTTATTAACCCAACAAACTTTATCATTGGCGAGGCTTTTCATGAGCTCGTCATGTTTATATCCATTGTTATCTCGATTTACTTCGTCTTTTTCTCACTGGATATTCCTGCGTTTTCACATCATTCACTCCGTTTTATGTTGATGGGTATTTGTCTTGCGCTTGTAACTCTGTTGGCCAGCAACCAACTGTCCCTTGCATTAATCGTTTTCTCTTCCAACGAATAACTTTAGCACTCATTGATGGATAGTGTCACTGCAGTAATCGTTTCCCTTTAAGATTTTAAACATTTGCAAATCGGATGATGGAAGGGACTTTGCATTAGTTGTTTACTTCTTAGTGTACTAAACAATCTTTATATTTCAACTGCATAGTCTGTTATTTAGATAGCGCTAGAGTTTAATTAAATTGCATATTCCTTAACTAGTCAGCGATGGAATTATTAACATGCACATTCCTGGATTATGTCACCGCATTACACATGTCTTCTCTACAAAGTTGTGCTTGTTTCTGCAATGGATTTCATTTGTTTAGTTTGATCGATTGATGTGGAATAGCTTTTAAATTGATTGGAAATGTATAGAATCTACTTACCATAGCGGATACTTCATTTGATAAGGAAATGCTCCTTACCGCTGTGTTCTTTAGCACATAACTCTGCGTGCTTACTTTAATTCTACTTTTCTTATATTTATCAAGCATTTCAAACTCAATTTATTTTTATTTGAAAAAGAAAAAAAACATTGTAACGATTCTGGTCTGCAAAATTTTGTGGCCTGTGATTTGAGGTTTTTATTTTGCCAATCAACCCGCTGTCCGTATATGCGTGTTGGGCAGGTTTATCCTCATGCCCCTTTGTTTTTTTTCTCTCAAGACATAGTCTGATCACCTCCGACGCGTCGTTGGGTACCCCGGGAGAAGAAAACAGTTGAAATTGTGGCACCTGGGCACATTGAACCACTTGTTGACTGTGTTTTGGTATTTCTGTTGCATTGGAATGCCCCAATTGCTCCGATTGAGTCACTGCAGCTATCTCACAGCATTTACTCCAACGACCAACCTAAATTATCACCTAACCACCTAGATTGACACCTACTTCTGTATGCATGTATGGATGATGTCAGCCCCTTCCTTTGCACTTGATGCGGTTTAATATTGCATGCACCTCTCACACCAGGTCTGGGTTGTAACTAATGTATCCCACCCACTGAAATAAACACGACTGTTACTTTCGTTGACCATGAAGTTCGTCGGAGGAGTGCTCTCTACAATCTCCAGGCTATCTTGATTCTCTGCTAGTGTTTTGCCTTGAATTTCGACCACAATTGACTGACACGACTTCTCTTGCGGTTTTGTTTTTAAATTTCACCACCAATTTACCAAAATTAATGCCCTTGATGCTACCTTAACACGTCTTCCTGAGTGTGCAGATTCTACCCACGGTTTTAGCTTTCCAAATCATCTAGCCTCTTGCAGTAATTGACTGTGAATGCCTTTAACCTGTGACTGTGTTTTGCCCTTGAATGTTGGACTGTATTAGGTGGTTGAGTGTTGCGGTCAAATGGGTGATATAATGTCAAGTACAGTCCATGTATTATTCATGGAAGGGACTGTAGTGGTGACAACAATATTCTCGGTTGCACCCTTGGTTTAAAAATTCCTTATATCTCTCCTCATGGGTACCCTGCGGATAACAACTATAAGAGTCGACAAGTTGGTTTTAATGTTTCTTTTACTGTTAGATAGCTCTCTTAATGTATTATTGTTATAGAATCTTATGGAATTTGATAGCATGTACATATTTTAGTTAAATGGTTAATACATATTATGTTAGAAGGTTCTTAAGGTTACTTAGTTTCGATTTCAACACTTAAGTATTTGATGCAATATCATTTAATGCTTAGATTTATGTTACCAACGCTTCAACCTCAACAACAATCTACCTTGTCCTAGTCAGTGTCTAATTACAACAATCAATCTAGTGTTCATAACAACAAGCTATGTGTTTTAGTTAGCGTTAATAATAACAAGACCACTTTATTGAGCAATGTTTCAATTAATGATTAAAGACCTTCTAGGATTAAGATTGAATACTTAATTAAAGGGTGAAGCAAATATAGGAGAATCAAGTGATTTAAATATTGAGGATTATGAATTGAATGCTATTAACAACTATCTCCTATGGTATTATTGAAGTTTCAAAAGAGAATGGTGACCTTAGTAATATATTATTACAATGTAAAGATTGATAACACGGTATATCTTGCACTAGTGTACACACCTCTTATATCTATGTCAACATGAGACTTCTCATTATTGCGCTTATGAATGATTTATTTGTTTCCTATCTTGGATGCATAATGTAAAGGGGTTGTTAAAGTTCTAGTATTACTTAAGAAGATGGAGTTTCTTAGGGGTCCTCATTTTGAACATATAATTATATCTTTTCTTCACTTACCCCTAGAAGTTTTCCTTATAAACAAGATGTAGAGTTAAGCTACCTAAGATTGAAATGTAATACCACTCTTGAATTATGATTCTTTATGAAGTGACTTTTTACTCATTTACACTCATTGTTGACTTAGCATAATTAGTTGGGCCTGCTTGTGTCGGGTGGGATGTAGACACCTCCATGTTCCTCAGAATAGTCACTAGCTCTAAGACCTTAAATGGTTAAAATCGATGGGAACCTGGGCTTGAGCATTGCTTATGTGTCTTGGAGGTCCTAACCATTGCAGGGTAGGATGAGCGAGTAGTCAGTCTTATTTATTTGTCGATTGTTTGTCGTTCAATACATGCAAATACTTGATGTGCATCTTAGGTCGTCATGTTGTGTTCGTCATTGTATGTGTCTTGTTCGTCATCGCGTGGTGATGTAGAGTCGAATGTGTTTAATACCCTTGTACACACGTGCACACACAATATAAAATAAATAAATAAATTAATTAAATTAAAAAAAAAAATTGCACTTGTTATATGAGGATCGTCGTCGTAACGAGGAGGATCGTTACATATGGTATCAGAGTGGGTTCAACCAATGACTTGGGATCACTACGTCTTTCATTGACATGATTGGATTATACTATTGCTAATCAAGTCTATTTTGTTCATGCAGGTAATCATGGTTAGAGGACGTCGTGGAGGCAGACGATGGGGTGATAGGGGAGGAGGCGCGACGCCTCCAGTAGCATCCACACTGGAGGGGTCTAACCCCCAGGGAGATGAGCAGGTTCTTGAGCAGGAGCAGATAGCAGTTGGAAATGTAATCATAATGATGAGATCCTTTCAGTGCATGTCTGAGGCACTGATCAGTCGTTTGGACAGAGATGAGGCCAGGGCGCCGGCACCCATTGAGGTTCCGCCGCGTGCACCAACCGTTACTGGTAGCATTCACCGTGAACTCGAGAAAGTCAAATTTCCTGAGTTCTTTGGTGCCGCGGACGATGTAGCCACTGAGGCATGGTTGGAGAACATGGAAATGTGCTTCGCACTTCACGATTATACCTCCAACATGAAGGTTCGCATGGTGATATTTCAATTGAAGGGGAGCGCTCTTCTATGATGGAGGACACTCCTACTGCAGCTGAACATGGCCGTCAAAGATGTGGCATGGGAACTGTTTGAGGAATGGTTTCGAGAAATGTACCTTTTAGAGGAATTCATTGAGCATCATCTCAATGATTTCAATGCCCTACGATAGGGAGGTCGTACGGTGCCCGAGTACAAGGCCCATTTTATTGAGCTGCTCCAGTACGCTCTACACCTTAACACTAAAAAACTTAAGATCAACAGGTTCGTGTTCGGCCTTAACGACAGCTTGCATGCAAAGGTTAGGATTTTGATGCCTCAAACCTTGCATGATGCCATCTAGAAGGCCCTCATAGCAGAGGAGGAGCTTATCAGTGGGGGTCAGACCAGGACTCCAGTGAGACCAGCAGGGTAGGTTTCATCTGGAACACAGCAGCACCAGAAACCAGCGATACATACGTCGGGATATCGTTGCTTCCAGAGGGGATCCACTTTCACTACACCCCGGCGACGGCTGCCTTAGCAGTAGACACCTTATTGGGGACCACAACATCAGTAGCAGCATCGCCCACAACATCAACAGTTTAGGCCTGTTCAGCAGAATAGAACAGGGTTCCAGGCCGGTGGGCCTTCATGTTCTACTTTGGGTACCAGGACTACTAGGCTGAAGAAGGGGTGTTGGACGTTTGGGGAGGCACACTACCAGTGCGACTGTCCTCTGGAGAGGACCTGAGCATCCAGATCAACAGGACCCACTACCATGGGAGATATGGGAAAGGCCCATCAGATTCATGCAACAGTGAATAACCGCCAGGCAGAGCACCAGTCGACTATGCTCAAGACGACAGGTATCGTCGCTGACCAGACCCTTAGTATTTTGATAGATCCCGGTGCTACCGAGAGTTTCATTTCTGGTGCAGCGCTAAAAAGGATTAAGGTAAGGGAAGTCGAACAGGAAGAGTTTAGCTTCGTAGAGATGGCCTCGGGAGCCAAACAAAAGGTTGGAGGAAACGTTATGGGCTGTGCCCTTAACCTAGGAGAGTTTGTCACAAGGGCCAACCTATACGTCACGATCCTAGGATCTTATGAGGTCATGATTGGTATGGATTGGTTGAAATCGCATGAGATGATACTCAACTGTAAGACAAAATGGTTGAGCTTGGTCGATGATGAGGGACAGAAGTGTGTGATTGTAGGCTGGAACCAGGGATTTTCCCTAAGGTTCATCTCTTCCTTATAGCTACAGAAGAGTATGCGCAAGGGGTGCAAGCTTTATGCGATCCTTACGTTAAATGAGAAGGGAGTAGTGGAAGGTCTAGAACACCTTCTGGTGGTGAGAGAGTTTGTGGACGTGTTTCCGGAGGAGTTACCTGGGATGCCACCAGAAAGGGAATTGGAGTTTACCATAGACCTAAAATCAGGAACTGAGCCGATAGCAAGAACGCCTTATCAAATGTCAACCCTAGAGTTACAAGAGTTGAAAATGAAGTTGAAGGAGTTGTTTGACCTGGGACTGATACGTCCTAGTGTGTCACTGTGGGGTGCACCAGTTATTTTCATACGAAAGAAGGATGGATCGTGGAGGCTTTGCATTGACTACCATCAACTGAACAAGGCCACGATCAAGAATCAGTATCCCTTGTCAAGAATTGATGATCTATTCTATCAAATGAAGGGTGTGACAATGTTCTCCAAGATCAATTTGCGATCAGGCTATCACTTGTTGCAGATCAAGGAGGATGACATCCCTAAGACCGCCTTTAAGACGATATTTGGACATTACGAGTTTACTGTTTTACCATTTGGAGTAACAAACACCCCAGGGGTATTTATGAGTTTGATGAATGGGGTGTTCCACGAATACTCTGACAAGTTCGTCCAAGTATTCATTGACGATATTTTGATTTACTCTCGGACGACGGAGGAGCATGATGAACACTTGCGCTTGGTACTACAGTTTCTGCGAGAGCACAAATTGTATGGGAAGTTGTCCAAATGGTCTTTTTACCAATCGAAGATTCAATAATTGGGGCATGTCATCTCCAGTGAAGGCATCTCCGTGGATGCAACCAAGGTCGAGGTTATTATGGAATGGCCTGCGTCGAGGAATGTCATGGAAGTGTGTAGCTTTATGGGTTTAGCAGGATACTATCGACGGTTTGTCGAGGGATTTTCGAATATAGCAAATCCGATCACAGAATTGCAGAAGAAAAACAAGAAGTTTTTTTGGATTGAGAAATGCGCGGAAGCATTTCGTAGGGTTAAGGAGTTGTTAACAACAACGCCGATACTAAAGGTCCCTGACATGGATGTAGACTTCTTGGTATGCACTGACACATCCAAAGAAGGTTTAGGTGGAGTCTTGATGTAAGATGGACGAGTAATTTCTTACATTTCAAGGAAACTGAGAAGGCATGAGGAGAACTACGTGATGCACGATTTGGAGTTACTATCCATCGTTTATGCCTTGAAGGTTTGGAGACACTACCTTGTTGGACGAAAAATTGAACTAAAGACTGATCATTGTGGACTACAACACATTTTTATGCAAAGCGACCTGAACGCGCGACAACAATGTTGGTAGGAATTGCTTAGCAAGTACGACTTTGAGATTACTTACATAAAGGGAACAATGAACCAAGTGGTAGATGCTTTGAGTCGGAGGCCACACATCTTTTCGGTGTTGCCTCTTCGGACAAATCTACGTGAAAAGATTCTAACTTTACAGTGTGGCGACGAATGGTATAAGGATGTCACTGTATATGAAAATAATAAGTGTTTGTGTGACATTGCTTTACCACTATGCAAGGAAAAGCAAGTGACACTAGTAATGGGCACTACAAAAGTTACAATGAGATCAAATTGACTACATCAACTGGATAAGCAAGTCTCATTATTTACATTGGGTTTGGGAATAGAAATTGAATTTGATGGAGTTGTTTTTGTGATGACTATATGAGAGAAAACTAAGCATTGGATGATACCCCTAATAAGAGACCCTTCTATGGAGTGTATATATTCCCTACATATGAAGATGTAGAATATATAATTGATAAATTAAAAATGTAATAGAAGTTGTAAAACATTGTTTAATGTGACTCTTATTCAGCTTGCTAAGGAATGTATGTTTGATAGTGTTGAAAAAGAAAACAAAAATTTAGCTTTATTGTATCGTTGTAGTGGATATGGATGTGGATGAGTGAAAATTTAGAAGGCTCGTAATCGATGTGGATATTAAAAAAATGTTAATATGATTTGTGTATATAAATGGTCCATGTTATTCTTTTATATCTCTGATGCTTACTTCACACACATTTTTTTTTATGTAAGACTCCTTGTTATTATTCAAGAACGAAAGAAATTCATTTCACGTTAAAGGAAATTCATTTCATGAATCTTAGACTTCCTTAAAAGTAGAATAGGGAATAGCTCTTTAATAAGAAGTTAAATGGATTAAAGAAATGGTTGTTTTGTTTATATATCAATTGTTTTTAATGAGATATATATTATATATGATTTTCTCAAATATTAATATATTAAATCTATGTTAATAATTATATATATTATAATCTGTATTAATGTTTTGTTATATAGAGATTTAGTTTATTTAAATATCAGATTTTTGTATGTAAATAATTTGAGTGGAATGATTCCTTAAGAGTTATTTAAATTATTCATGTTGGAATCTTTCAACCTTTCATTCAATAATCTATGGTAGTCAATTTCAATAGGAACTCAGTTTGTCTAGATGTTGGATGTCATTGTATATGAAAAAAATAAGTGTTTGTGTGAAAATCCTTTACTACTATGAAAGGAAAAGCAAGTGACACCAGTGATAGGCACTACATGCGTTACAACAAGATTGGGTTGGTTGCATCAAGTGGATGAACAAGTCTTGTTGATTGAATTGATGTTGGGAGTGGGAATTGGATTTGGTACAGTTATTTTTGTGATAATCACATGGAAGAAAGCTAGGCATTGAGTGATGCCTCCTAATAAACAACCTATCTATGATGTAACCTATCTATTATGTATATCAATTTCCTACATAATCTTCCCATACTATAGAATATATAATTAATGAATTAAAAATGTTAAACTTGTAAACCAACAACAATGTAGCAGTAGTAATAAAATGATGTGTTAATCTTAATTTTATTAAGAAATGTATGTTTGATAGTTTAAAAAAATAATGCAAAGAATAGTCTTGAGAAGGAGGAGCAAAGTTCAACAAGATTGTATCAACGAATAAGATTTGTACATATAAAATCAAATAACACTTTTAAAAGTCTAAAAAAAAGGACAAGAAATAACTAATACAATATCATATTACAATGCGTATAAGTCCTCCCATAAATGGAATTTATTATACTACATCGTTGGATAACTAATTCATACACATTTTTGAAGTAACACTTGTCGTTGTTATTATTTGAGATTGAAAACGATAGGGAAATTTGATTTCATGAATGGTCAAACTTCTATTAAAAACTAGAAAAAAGGAATAACTCTTTAACAAGGGTTGCATGGCAACTTAGTCCCTGCCAATAAAGTTTGAAAATATATAATGAATAATTAAACCTATTATATAATTAAGTGCACAAGTAATAAGTACTCTATATTATTTTATATGAAAAAATTAAATTATATATACATTATATATTTTATATAAAATTTATATTTATTTTTATTAATATAATATTATTGATATTATTTATGAATAGATAAATTTAGACAATATAATTGAATACAACAAACTTTTATAAATATAGATATGTTATCTTTTATAATATTATTCTATTTTTTTTTAAATGAATGATATATTTTTAATAGTTTTTGGCTGTGTAATAAAAACATATATAATAGCATGCACGTTCAGATACACAATCTGGTCCGACTTTAAATCTGGATCATCGAGACAAACCCCATACGATCTAAAATAGATAGACCATTTATTTAAAAAAATCAAATTAGAGTGAATTGTTGTCTAGTTGACTTTTTCATTTTTCAGAGAAATTATTTTGAGTCGCACACACTTGGTTTAATATATAGATTTATTATATATTTTATTTGTTTTTAGTTTTTCATATTTTAAAAAGAATAGATTTATGTGGTAGGTTTCTGAGGCATCGTCAATCCATATATA
>ML778807.1:264801-285335 GCA_009831015.1 Picea engelmannii | reverse complement strand
CTCTTCAAGGGGGAAACCTCCTTTTACCCCACTTAAATGTTCAAGTACAAGATGATTCAAAATGAAAATGTCTCCTTGGTATATATAGGAGACTAGGAGGTATAATTACAAATAATGGCCTAAAGCTGACATAAATAAAATAAAATTACTAATCTAAATTACAACTAATGGCCTAAAGCCGACATAAATATAATAGCATTACTAATCTAATATGCCCCAATTAAGGGGTAATGAGCCAATATTAGGGCTTAACAGATGTTGAGGGAGAGGTGTGGACAAAAACCCTACCACAACCTACTAGCACTCTCGCCGTGGCTCGAACTGTAGGTTAACATTTACCTAGTTCGAGAGGACCCATGATGTCATGAGGGAAGACTGCAACACTCGCTCACGATGATTCTAAGGGGTGCGCAATAAGGCGGGGGCCTTATTCCTTAGAGGCCCTTAGTCTCCCACAAGTTCACCTGGCGGAGTATTGACTCTAGGGGTTTTTGATGTCTACCAAGTCAATCAAGAGGTGAGTGACACCCTTGGATCACATGGTGCATCCTGAAGGGCACGTCGCACAAGAAAAATGGAAAGAGGTGAGTGGCACCCTTGGAGCACGTAGTGCATCCTGAAGGGCACGTCGCACAAGGGAATATATGAGGCAAGTGGCACCCTTGGAGCACCTAGTGCGTCCTGAAGGGCATGTCGCGTTGTTTTGATAAATGAATGAACTTAGACGGCCTTAGGATGAACAATGTGATAAGAATTTTTAAAAAACTTTTTCCCTAGTAAAATGTTCCCCATCACGAAAATTAAGGACTAGGTCTAAATCATGGTAGTGGTAAAACTTTATCCTTTAAAAAAAAATTGATATATATATATAATTAAAAACAAAATAAATAAAGAGTGTGATCTTTGTTAAATCTTGTAACACGGAGGGAGTACGAAATTTAATTTATTCAAAAAAAAAAGGAAAAAAAAATCTGTTGGAATAAAATTTAAAAAAAAAGGGGGATTAATTGTTTTATTATTTTTGATAATTTAAAATATACTAATTAAATGAGAAAAGGGAAAAAGGGTTAATTTCCACACCTGCCTTTTTGAGTTCTAATTAAAAAGGGGAAAGAGGGAAAATATAAAATATTAGGAAACTAGGAAAAGAGGTAAACATAAAAAGGGAAAAAGGGAACATAAGGGAAAAAGTGGAAAATCAAACTTAGTAAAGTATCTACCATTTAAGAGCTTTCTATTTTAAAATGAACTAGCTATTTAATAATGCGGAAAGACTTTAAAACGTGTAAGAGATTTTGGGGACACCTAGAAGTGATTCTAGGAGTAACTCTAGGTGGGTGACATAATTAAAGATAATTAATTAATTAAAGAAAATAATTTATGGAGGAATGAAGGGGATGGTTGACACTTGTACGTGGAGGAATTTTTAGGAATTAAATTTTAAAAACTTAATTAAATGAGATTTTAGGAAAGTAAGGAACCATGAAAGTCTATATAATGAAGGGAGGATATGGAGGTAAGATCTCTTCTATTTTGCGTAATGTTACGCTATAGAAATATCTACTTGACTGACTTAACTTGTGGGAGTTGGGATACCCATCTCAGTGAGGAGTGGTAGCTCGGCCTTGCGAGGCGAGCTGGGAGCTAGTCGAAATCTATGGATAGTGAGTGTGTGGCGCCTTTGCAGCTCGAGGGGCTAAGGGGGAAGAAGAGTACCCCTAGCATTGGCTGGGAGGTACCGGTGTAGTCTCATCGGTTGGCACGTGGGAGTTACAAGGAGCACAGGGGACGTCCACTCCAAACAGGCAATGGTACGCTTTCTTCATTTTGTATGGTAAATTGTTTGAGAACTTATGTTTGAATCTGCATTTTTACTTGGGTAAGTGAACTGATTATCTAGATGGTTTTCTGAATTTTTTTTAGCCTAGCTCGATGATAGATTGACTCCCATGGCTTCATTTCCCCGCACATCTTAACCACCTTGTTGTGTTGATTGTGACCTTTGTGGTTGTTTAGCCTTCGTCCCTATCTCACCAGTCCTCGCCTAAGCAGTCGGCCAGGATCTTGATCTACGGTCGTCGCCTTAGCGTTAAAAGACCTATGGATCTCAATGCCCTTCTTTTCTGTGTGAGGATGATGAGCAAAGGACGAACCTGTTAGCCGACTACCCTTGATGTTTGTCCCTGGCTGATTGTTGATTCCGCCATATGGAAACGACCTCTGCGTGTGGATTATCTTATGTCCTGGTTGGTTTTCTCTATGCCTTGA
Source organism: Picea engelmannii (assembly GCA_009831015.1). Classification (NCBI taxonomy): domain Eukaryota; kingdom Viridiplantae; phylum Streptophyta; class Pinopsida; order Pinales; family Pinaceae; genus Picea; species Picea engelmannii. The sequence continues at coordinate 283,067 of ML778807.1, read as the reverse complement.
CTGATAGAAACCCTACAATCATTCCATGACCTTTCCCATTGGATCCTTGCATTCTCGTACTATTGTCTGCACTGTATTGGGGTTATAACAATGGAAAAATGAAATGATTTATGGTCTACATTTTTATTTTCAGTATTCTAGCATTGAGAAACAAAATGAATTCATCTCTGCATTTTACATTGGGTATTCTAGCAATGAAAAATGAAATGAATTCATCTCTGCATTTTACATTGGGTATTATGGCAATAAAAAAAAAATGAATTCATCTCTCCATTTTACATTGGGTATTCTGGAAATGAAAAACAAAATGATTTATGCTCTCCATTTTTATTTTGGGTATTCTGGCAATGAGAAATGAAATGAATTCATCTCTGCATTTTACATTGGGTATTCTGGCAATGAAAAACGAAATGATTTCTAGTCTACATTTTTATTTTGTATTCTGGCGATGGAAAAGAGGAATTATTCTTGTCTGCATTTTGTTTTACCTTTGGGGCGATTTTTCCCTTGATGAAGATTGTGTTTTGCTTTAAAATTTTGCTTCCATTTGATTCATGTTAATGCCCATGATTTGCATTTAATGGGTGCCACGTTTTTGGCCTTCGAAATTGACTGAGTTGTTGTAGAAATCACCCACGATTTTATCTATTTAAGTCACAACTTTACTTGCTGGAGTGACCACGTTTTTGATAATCAGAAGTTGATTGTGTTGTTGTTGAAATGACCACGTTTTTTCTTTTCAATTCATCAAATTTCCTACTGTGAAAGACCACGATTTTGGAAATTAAAAATGAATTGTGTTGCATGTTGAACCTGCCCACGTTTTTTTATTTTCAATTCATCAAATTACCTGCTGTGAATGACCACGATTTGTGAAATTAAAAAGGGACTGTGTTGCATGTTGAATTCACCCACGTTTTTTCTTTTCAATTCATCAAATTACTTGCTGTGAATCGACCACTTTTGCCTTTGAAAACTTGTTTGCATTTTACTATTGAAGGCCCACAAAATTGCCATTCAAATGCATGGCTGAGGTTGATGTAAATGGTCACGGTTTTTCCCCATAAAGTTTGACTGAAATTCCTGTTCACACCCATGATTTTTGTTGTTAAACTGAGGTCTGTGTTGCTGCCTTGATTGATCACGAAATGAATTTAAAACTATGACAACGTTGCCCTTAAATTATGGGCTGCGTCTGCTGGTGATTGGATGAATTTGCCTAATTAGCTGACTGTGCCTTTAATCTGTAAACGACCTTGGTTTTAGACAACAATATCCTCGATTACACCTTAGCCTTAATTTCCTTCTATCTATCTTTATGGTTAACTTTTGTCGGACAACAAGTGTAATAGTCAGCAGGTTGTACATTAAAGTTTCTATTGTTGTTAGATAGTGCTTGGTACACTAATATTGTTATAGTGTTGAATAATAGCGCTATATTGGAAATGGGTAGCAATCTATATATAATTGTTAAATGGTTAATGAAGATTTTGTTAGATTATATTTGTAGTAAATGTCTAAATTGTGCTTTAGACTTGCTAATTGGGATGGATTTTAAGGTAAATTTAGAATTGCCAATTGTTGACTAGTTGTGATTTAGACTCACTGACTTGTTTTGATTTTAAGGTTAAATTAGAATTGCAAATAGTTGACTAGCTATAATTTGGGCTGGCTAAACTAGATATGTAATTGATTTTAGTTGGATTTATAGATATCGCCTAATTGGTAACTTAGACCCGCTAAATTTGAGTTGTAATTCATGTTAAGTTTGACTGGTAATTCGTTGACTAATGGAATTTAGACTGGTTAATTGATCTGTAATTAACGCCATTTTAAATAATAGATATTGACCATTTAGCATTGATTATCGAATGGGTTGTTGACGAATTCATTTTTAGCTTGTGCTTCCCATTGAGGGTGTTGTTGTTTATTATAAGTAATGTTTATACTTGGTTATGTAAATGTTTAATGTGATTGGTTTTTCTCACTGTAAGGGTTCTAGTTACTTGTGTAATTAATTCTGGGTGTGTTGCGTTGTTAGGATGATTGTCCTTAGCTTAGTAGGCTTGGTCTGCTTATGTCAGGCAGGATGTAGACACCTCCTTGTTCCTCAGAACAGTCGCCATCCTTGAGAGCTTAAATGGTCAAAATCGATGGGAACTTGGGCTTGAGTGTTGCTTATGTGTCCTGGAGGTCCTAACCATTGCAGGGTAGGACAAGCGGGTAGTCATTCTTATTCTTCATTGATTGAACATTGTACATTGCTTCCAGGTGCTTGATGTTCTTTTATGTCAGGTCATTATGTTTGTTTTGGCGTGAGTTGCATGCGTTGTGTTCATCGTTGTGTTGCGATGTTGAGTATAATGTCATTATTACCTTCCTACATACACACACACAAAAAAAAAATGCACTTGTTATGTGAGGCTTGTTGTCGTAACGAAATGGGAGGTATGTTACATATGGTATCAAAGAGGGTTCAACCCGCAACTTGGGATCGCTACGACTTTCGTTGATATGATTTGATTATAAGGTTACTAATTGAGTTGACTTGTATTCATGCAGGTAATCATGGTTAGAGGATGTCGTAGAGGTAGGCGACAGGGTGCTAGGGGAGGAGGTGCGATGCCTCCAGTATCATCCATGCCCGAGGGATCTAACACCCAGGGAGACGAGCAGGTTGTCAAACAGGAGCAGATAGCAATTGGTGATGTGGTCGGAGTGATGAGATATTTTCAGTGCATGTTTGAGGCACTAATCAGTTGTTTGGACAGAGATGAGGCCAAGGCACTGGAACCCCCTGAGGTTTCGCCACGTGCTCCAGTCGGTACTGGTAGCATTCACCATGAACTCGAGAAGGTCAAAATTATCGAGTTTTTTGGTGCCCCGGACGACGCAGCCGCCGATGCATGGTTGGAGAATATGGCGATGTGATTTGCACTTCATGATTAAACCTCCAACATGAAGGTCTGCATGTCGGTATTTCAGCTAAAGGGGAGCGCTCTTCTATGGTGGAAGATACTCCTACTACAACTGAATGTGGTCGTCGAAGACGTGTCATGGGAATTGTTCGAGGAACAATTCCGAGAGAGGTACCTTTCAGAGGAATTCATTGAGCGTCACATCAATGAGTGCAACACCTTACGATAGGGTGATCATATGGTTTCTGAGTATGAGGCCTGTTTTATGGAGCTACTCCAGTATGCTCTACATAGTAAACACTGAGAAACTTAAGGTCAACAGGTTCGTGTTCGAACTTAACAACAACTTACGTGCGAAGGTTAGGATCTTGATGCCTCAAACCTTGCATGATTCCATCCAAAAGGCCCTCATAGCAGAGGAGGAGCTTATCAGTGGGGGTCAGACCAAGACTCCAGCGAGACCAGTAGGGAAGGTGTCATCTGGAGCTCAGTAGCATTAGACACTAGCCAGACATACACCAAGATATCGTGGCTTCTAGAGGGGATCCACTTTCACTACACCTTGACGACTGACGCCTTAACAACATACACCTTACCGGGGACCACAACATCAACAACAACATCGACCGCAACAGTAGGAGTTTAGGCCTGTTCAGTAGAATAGACCAGGATTCCAGGTTGGTGAGAAATCATCTTCTACTTTGGGTACTAGGACTACTGGGCTGAAGAAGGGGTGTTGGATGTGTGGGGAGCCACACTACTAGCGCGACTGCCTGATGGAGAGGACTAGAGCATTTGGATCAGCCAGACCCACTACTGTGGAAGATATGGGAAAGGCCTATAGGATTCATGCAATGGTGAATAATTGCCAGGAAGAGCATCAGTTGACTGTGCTCGAGACGAAAGGTATCGTCGCTTAACAGACCCTTAGTATTTTGATAGATCACGGTGCTACTGAGAGTTTCATTTCTGGTGCAGTGCTAAAAAGGATTATTGTAAAGGCAGTCAAACATGATGAGTTTAGCTTCATAGAGATGGCCTCAGGAGCCAAAAAAAAGGTTGGAGGAAAGGTTACAGGATGTACCCTTAACCTGGGAGAGTTTGTTACCAAGGTCGACCTGTATGTCACCATCTTAGGATCTTATGACGTCGTGATTGGTATGGACTGGTTGGAATCGCATGAGGCGATACTCAACTATAAGATGAAATGGTTGAGCTTGGTCAATGATGAGGGCCAGAGACGTGTGATTGTAGGCCGGAACCAGGGAGTTTCCCCGAGGTTCATTTCTTCCTTGCAGCTTCGGAAGAGCATGCACAAGGGGTGCAAGATTTATGCCATCCTTGCATTAAACGAGAAGGGAGTAGCGGAAGGTCTAGAACACCTTCTAATGGTGAGAGAGTTTGCAGACATACTTCCAGAGGAGTTACCTGGGATGCTACCGGAGAGGGAATTGGAGTTTACCATAGACCTAAAACCGAGAACTGAACCGATAGCTAGAATGCGTTATCGGATGTCCACCCCAGAGTTACAGGAGTTGAGAATGCAACTAAAGGAATTGCTAGACCTGGGACTGATATGTCCTAGTGTGTCACCGTGGGGTGCACCTTTTGTTTTCATACGAAAGAAGGATGAGTTGTAGAGGCTCTGCATTGACTACCGTCAATTGAATAAGGCCACGATCAAAAATCAATATCTGTTGTCGAGGATTGATGATCTATTTGATCAAATGAAGGGCACAACGGTGTTCTCAAAGATCGATTTGTGATCAGGGTATCACCAATTACGGATTAAGGAAGATGATGTCCCTAAGACCACCTTTAAGATGAGGTTTGGACATTACGATTTTACTGTTTTACCGTTTGGACTGACAAGCGCCCCAGGGGTATTTATGAGTTTGATGAATGGGGTGTTCCGTGAGTACTTTGACAAATTCATCCAAGTATTCATTGACGATATTTTAATTTACTCTTGGACGATGGAGGAGCATGACAAGCACTTGCACTTTGGTACTGCAGTGTCTGCGAGAGCATAAATTGTATGGGAAAGTATCCAAATGCTCATTTTATCAATCGAAGATCCACTACTTAGGGCATGTCATCTCCGGTGAAGGTATTACTATGGATCCAGCAAAGGTCAAAGCCATTATAGAATGGCCTATGTGACGAATGTCCCAGAAGTGCATAGCTTCATGGGTTTAGTAGGATACTATCGACGGTTCGCCAAGGGGTTTTCGAAGATAGAAAATCCGATCACGGAATTGCAGAAGAAAAACAAGAAGTGTGTTTAGACCGAGAAATGCGCGGAAGAATTTCAGAGGCTCAAGAAGTTGTTGACGCCAACACCGATACTAAACGTCCCAGACATGATTGTGAACTTCTTGGTATGCACTGACACATCCAAGGAAGGCTTAGGCAGAGTCTTGATGCTAGACGGATGAGTGATCACTTACATTTCGAGGAAACTGAGAAGTTATGAGGAGAACTACGTGATGCACGATTTGGAGTTGTTATCCATCGTATATGCCTTGAAGGTTTGGAGACACTACCTTGTTGGACGAAAATTTGAACTAAAGAATGACCACTGTGGACTACAACACATCTTTACGCAGAGACACCTGAATGTGTGACAATGACGTTGGTCGGAATCGCTTAGCGAGTACGACTTCGAGATTACTTACATAAAAGGAACAGTGAACCAAGTGGCAGACGCATTGAGTCAGAGACCGCGCATCTTTTTGATGCTGCCTCTTCAGACGAATCTATGTGAAAAGATTCTAACCTTACAGTGTGACGATGACTGGTACAAAGAGGTCGAGGGTTTTATCGGACAAAACACAATGATGGTACCATGATTTGAAGGATTTTCATTTGATAGCAATGGTTTATTGAGGTTTAAAAATCGGATCTATGTATCGTCGAACGATGAGTTGAGGATGTTGATCCTGAGCGAGGCTCATAGAGAAGTTTACATGGCTCACCCGGGAGTCACGAAGATGAGGGCAGACCTTAAAACCTTATTCTTTTGGATGGGAATGAGGGCGGACATAGTCAACTATGTGGCCAGATGTTTAGATTGTCAGTAGGTAAAGGTTGAACATAGACACCCAATAGGATTACTACAACCACACGCTATTCCATAATCGAAATGGGAGGTTATTTCGATGGATTTTATTATTGGATTGCCACTGACAGCAAGGAGACATGACTCGATTTTCGTAGTAGTAGACACTCTGATGAAGAGTGCTCACTTTATTCCTATGCATACGACGTATCATGCACCTGATATAGCTAGAGTTTTCATCAGTGATATTTTGAGGCTACATGGCGTGCCTAAGAGGATTATATTCGATCGAGGATCAATGTTTACTGGACGATTTTGGACGAGTTTGCAAGAGGCCTTGGGAACCCAACTTAACTTTAGTACTGTGTGTCACCTAGAGACTGGCGGGAAGACTGAATGAATGAACCAGACCTTGGAGGACATGTTGCGTATGTACGTGATGGACCAACAAAAGTGTTGGGAAGAATTCTTGCCACTAGTTGAGTTCGCTTACAACAACAGTTACCAGAGCACCATTAAGATGGCGCCTTTCAAGTTTCTTTACGGGTGACCATGTCGGATGCCTTTGAGTTGGGATCGGCTTGAGGATAGGGTCTTGGTGGGACCAGAAGTGATCCAAGAAATGGAAGAGAAAATGCAAACAATAAGACAAAGGATTAAAGAAGCATAGTATCAACAAAAGAGTTATGTCGATGCGCACCATGTGGACCATAGTTATGAGGTTGGTGATCGAGTCTTCTTGTGGGTTAAACCGCATAAGAGTTTGATCAAGTTTGGGAAGGGAGCTAAACTCTCTCCTAGTTTCATGGGACCTTTAGAGATTGTGGAGAGAAAGGGTCCCATGGCCTATCGACTAGCCTTTCCTAATTCTTTGAGGCATATGAACAATGTTTTTCATGCATCTGTTTTGAGGCATTATATCAGTGATCCTACACATGTTATTGACATGAGTTCCTTGCAGGTATCAGATGAGGGGGTTCTCACAGCTGAGCCAATCCGCATCTTGGATCATCGTGTTCAACAGCTACGACATCAAATGATAGAGGAGGTCAAGGTCCAGTGGGACAATTATAGTCCGCACTCGACGACCTAGGAGGACGCATATGATATGCACCAGGAGTTTCCATTTTTGTTTGATATATAGACATATGATACTGTGATACACTTTATTTCAGCATTTATACTGTGAAACTTTGGGACAAAGTTTAGAGCAAGAGGGGGTGTATGTAACATCCCTCTCTGGTGCGCTGAGCGAACTTATTCTTTGAGGACACTTGATCGCAAGTGATTCGGATTATTATGCTATTAAAACTTTTGATTTTGATTATGAGGCATTATGGGTTGATGACATGTTTTTTTACTATATTGACATAGATAGGTTCTATTGACTCGGTTTTACTGAGTGTGCAGGATTTTGGACCTCCAGGATGCAGAGGCATCAATGGAACCCCTTGTACTCTGGATCGAGTCATGGAGTGTACCATTGGGGTTTGATTGTATTACTCTGATATTAGTGCATCTGAATAAATGATATGATATGGATATATTATGACATGATTTGTTGATGATGTAGGCGGACGATAGCTTGCCAACTAGACTCACATGTGGATTAAAGGGGTCATGCACAACTACCAGAGATGTTGAGGGAGAGGTGTGGACAACAACCCTACCACAGCCTACTAGCACTCCCACTGTGGCTCAAACTGTAGGTTAACATTTACCTAGTTCGAGAGGACCCATGATGTCAAGATGGAATACTGCGACAGTCACTCACAATGATTCTAAGGGGTGCGCAATAAGGCGGGGGCCTTATTCCTTAGAGGCCCTTAGTCTCCCACAAGTTCTCCTAGTGGAGTATTGACTAGCGGGGTTTTTGATGTCTACTCAGTAAGTCAAGAGGTGAGTGACACCCTTGGAGCACATGGTGCATCCTGAAGGGCATGTCGCACAAGAAAAATGGAAAGAGGTGAGTGGCACCCTTGGAGCATGTAGTGCGTCCTGAAGGGCATGTCGCGTAAGGGAACATATGAGGCGAGTGGCACCCTTGGAGCACCTAGTTCGTCCTGAAGGGAACGTCGCGTTGTTTTGATAAATCAATGAATTCAGAAGGCCTTAGGATGAACAATGTGATAAGAATTTTTAAAAAACTTTTTCCCTAGTAAAATGTCGCCCATCACGAAAATTAAGGTTTAGGTCTAAATCATGCTAGTGGTAAAGTTTTATCCTTTAAAAAAAAAAATGATATATATATATATATATATATATATATATAAAATAAAATTAAAAACAAAATAAATAAAGAGTATGATCTTCGTTAAATCTTGTAACATGGAGGGAGTAAGAAATTTAATTTATTCAAAAAAAAAAGGAAAAAAAATAAAATCTGTTGGAATAATCTTTTTTTTAAAAAAGGGGGATTAATTGTTTTATTATTTTTGATAATTTAAAATATACTAAGTAAATGAGAAAAGGGAAAAATGTTTAATTTCCACACCTGCCTTTTTGAGTTCTAATTAAAAAGGGGAAAGAGGGAAAATCTAAAATATTAGGAAACTAGGAAAAGAGGTAAACATAAAAAGGGAAAAAGGGAACATAAGGGAAAAAGTGGAAAATCAAACTTAGTAAAGTACATACCATTTAAGAGATTTCTATTTTAAACTGAACTAGTTATTTAATAATGGGGAAAGCCTTTAAAACTGTAACGACCCTAGTAGAAGAAATGTTTAAAGATTATAAAGTAAAATTAATTAAAGAAAATAATTGTGGTTAACTAAGTAATACTTTAACTACAGATCACATTTAATGACCTGAGAAATAAATGTAAGCAATCAATGAGAAATGTTATAAAATGGTTGCGCATGCAGAGAGGGATAATGTATGAATCCCGAGAAGATAAAACATTAATGGAGGGATAAGGGATGGGGACGGGGGCAGGTAAGGGAGTAAAGGAGGAGTCGGTGAAGGAGGGATAAGGGAGGATGGAAGGTTTACATGAGGGGCATTCGACATCGGACAGAGGATGGATTATGCGGACTATGAGATTTGTTGTGAGAACATAGTTTCTGACTATGGCTTTTGATCAGTTGAGGCACTGAGTTGCTGGAGGTTTTGGGCACGGGGGCCAGGATATCCATAGATATCCTGGAGCTACGTAGTTTTCCTAGTTGGCAGGGAGGACAATAGTTTTGGGCAGTTATTTTCTTGTTTGTGGAAGGATTGATCTATGTATCAGGTAGCAAGAAGGCAACAACAACAAGGCAAAGAGGCAACATAAATTATCATCAGAACCAGGTACTTGTTATGCTATGTGTTTATTTCATTCTGCCATGTAATCATTATTCATTGATAAATCTAAGTTACTTAAGTTGTTGTTATGAAAATCAATATTATGCTATGAAGTTATTGTTCAGTTTATGAAATAAATTGCTTATGAAACTTAATGATGTTTAGAAATAAATGGTTGTTACATATGGTATCAGAGCGTCTTAGTTCAAAATCTGGGCCTAAGGGCCAAAACCCCGAGTGTTAACTCCAGCCATGCTCAAACTACAAACAAAACACGTTCAGTTTGACCCAATATGACTGATACAGTATCCAAAAATATACTGGTAGTACCCCTACCTTACCCAAGTAAATAATCTCATATATCGCAAGCAACAGCTTTAGGCAATACCCTTTAACTGGATCATGAATGGATAATACAGTCTTAGTCTGAATATTTAAAGGAACTCCCTTTAAATTAAGTGACATCAAACCAGATAGTTTGAAGGATCACTTCCCACGAAATGACTACCCTTAAAGCAACCTAATAAAGCTATTAAGCATGAAAAGAGAGCTGATAATTTAATTTTATTTGAGAAATACTTGTTAATGAAGTTTCGGGTAAGATAGACACCTGAAGTCGATGGAAATGTCAAGGGAAGCTTCTATCGAAGGCTTGAAGTTGAAAAAATTAAATAACTACACAAACTACACTAAATAAAATGCAAGAGGATATTTGCAAGACCTGGGAAAGGCCTACTTCATCTCGAACTTACCTAAAAGAGACTGCCAATGCGCAGCAGGAAGAAGGAAATTTAGAAGACTTGTGTCACGCGGGAATAGTGTAAACTAGTTGCCTGTACTAGCCTAAGTGAAATTTTAAAATAATGAAGAATCTCAGGAACTTTAGACCCTTACAAATTTTAACCTTGCCAAGAAAGCAATTTTGACACTACGTAATGTTTTATGAAACTAATCGATTATCCCGAAGGAGAGCTGTCTATTACGCGGGAGAACGGATCTAAGCCATCAGATCTCGGGCGAAATCCCGTCAACCGTTAGATCTCGAGAAGTTGCGCAGGGGTTAAGTCCTAGTATGCAGAGGAGGAGTCCCGAAAGAGTCATCTGGATATTAGAGTCATCGGGGTTTTGTTAAGCCAGAGAAACGAGACCTTGTGGTTCTCGAAATCTCGAGGATGGATCCTAGCCGTTGATCTCGGCAGGACACGCGTCAACATTCTGGGGAGGCATCGGGATTTTACCCATCAGAGATTTCAGAAGTGTAGAATCGTTGCGTCAAGGAATCGCGATCCGCGATTTCCCGATAGGATCAGAGCCGTCCAAACAGCAGGGACACGTGTCAGGAGATCCTGTAGAGTCAGAGATCAGGGAATTGAAAGTCCCATGCACATGACAACGGGAATCACGATATCCCGACGGGTACAAAGGACAGAGTGGAGACCCCAGGGTTAGAGTGGTGGACAGGTGTCGCGCCACACCAAACGATTGCAGATCGGGGTTCGAGAAAAGACAAGTCCCGGATCTCATAAGTTTAGGATTTGTGAACTCGTGAACTCCGATACACCGAAGGAGGACAGGTGTCAAAAGGTCAAATCTCGCAAGGGTCAACGCCAAGTGGCATCGGGGATCGAGAGTCGGGGATCCGTGAGGTCAGGGGATCACGACAGCACAAGTGCCAATTTCTCGATAGAAAAATTCCCGATAAAAGAAAGGAACCCCAACCAGATCTGAGCCGTTCATTTCGAGGATGCATGTCAGAGGATCCCGAGGAGTCAGGGTTCGAAATATCAGAGTTTTCGGAGGCAAGAAACTCTTGCAGCTCGAAGTCGCGATTTGCGATATCCCGACGGAGGAGTCGTGTGGGCCACGATGAAGAGATGGTGGAAGATAGGTGTCAAAGGACCAGGTGTTCGAGCTGCGAGAAAAGTTCACAGTTGTGGATCTCAGACAGGACGCGCGTCAAGGATCCAGGAAGAGTCGGAGAATCGGGAAATCGACATTCCTGAGGTCGAAGGAAACAGGACATTGAAAGTCTCGAAATACCGACATAATCAGGATCGTTTGTTGAAGGGACGCGTGGCAATCATCTAGTGCCATCGGCGAAAGCTCCACAGGAGGCCTTCATCGGGGATCGGGATATCGAGAGTCCCAGGAACATAGCAACAAGAGTTGCGAAATCACGAAACATGATTTCCCGATGAGCCAAGGGACAATGGGGCCCACGGAAGGGTCAACAGTGGACAGGTGGCATATTGCATCGCGGGACGGGATATCGCGAGTTTCATGGACAAGGTGCCCATACACAACGAAATCGTGAACCCCGAAAGCCCGACATAATTAACTTAACTCTTAACCCTTAATTTAAAAGAATTAATTAATGAATGTTTAATTAAGACTTAATCGCATCGGGTATCGGGATATCCAGAATTCTGTAGACACGGGGTTCATGCAATTCGATATTGCGATATCCGAAACCTTGATAAGGGACAAAGCTGTGGCCTTGTGATGCAGGAGCATCTACGACTTCATCAAGCGAGCTAGCGCGTGGAGGAAAGAACATACAGCTGGACAGTGCCATCATATACCTTTTTGAAATACTTTAAAAAGATTGTTGCGCTGCCATTTAAATGAAGGCATTCAAAGTTGAGTGCACTTGTATTGTAATGTAGATAGGAAGGCAATTAATAGTTTTAATGCTGTTAGATAGGAATTAACTGTAGATTAGACAGTTTCTTCTTTCGAGAGGGAAAACGAATTATAGGCACCCTCTTTTGTATCATTGTATTATGATCATGATTCTAAATTCAACATTAGCATTGAGAGAAAAGAGCAGAGCAGAGAGCTTGTGAAGAAACCCCATGTACAGACATTGAATGAATAGGAAAGCTTTGATTCAATCTCATGGATGTGTTTGATCTCTGTGTGTTGTTGATATTATGCTTTTTCATGATTGCTTCTTTTTATGCTTATCTTCTATATGCTGCATATGTGATTGCCTATCAGGTCCGAAACCTGAGAGAATGAGGGAATGAGTTTCAACTGTTTCTCTTCTTAAGCCAGGAGATTCCTGCATAGAGTGCAGTCAAATTCCTCCGCATAGAGTGCGTTGAGGAGGCTAAGCAGTTGAACTTTTGTTCTCTTTTGCCCAGAGTGAATTGGGTTGTTTGAACCATGCAGGTGAGTGCAGGTCGGACATGAGTCTCAGTTGCAAGTATGAGAAAAGAAAGGCCGGGTTGCTGCGGCGGTGAAAGCACAGAATCTGGAAGACTCCAACTCTTTGAGAGCTGTGGGAAGCTGAGCGCAGGAAGTACGTGAAAGTTCCCTGAAGGAGTCAGAGGAACAAAGCTCAAGAGGGATAGTACCTTTGTTTCGCTGTAGGAATAGACACAGGGAAGTTCTACAGGACGAAGGTGGGGAAGCGGAGAACTCTTCAGAGGAAGAGAATTGACGACTTGAATCTATTGAGGAAAGTCACAAAGTTACGTAGACTGTCAGATCAAGGAGGAATTGCAAGGGAGTTAACTCGCAGGTGCACGAGAGAACCCATTTGCCTTCGAATATCAGCATATCGGGGTTGGCGAGTGCAAGAGTTTCATGCACGTCGGAATTGCGAGTTGCGATTTCCCGATTTAATCAGAGTCGTCGATCATCGGAGGGACAGGTGGCACGAATCCGGAATATCGTGGGATCGGCGTTCGGGGTCTCAACCTCAGAGAACACTTACATTGTGGATTCACGATCGGCGAGATCCCGGGGTGACGTGGCCGTGCAGGGGCCCCAGGGTGTGAGTGGAGTCCAGGTGGCGTTGAGCCGAGAGATCGGCGCATCGGTAGTCAGGGTTTTGAAATACAAAGGGTCGGCATTGCGAGTGGCGATATCCCGAGCGTTGACTTTGACCATCGGAGATCAGGGCTTGGGAACTGAAGGGCCGAGATTGTAAGCTTTGAACTCGCGAACACGTGAGTGCCGATTTCCCAATTCGCGAAGAAGAGATCGCCAAGAGGTATCCTGTGGGTGACGAAGACTCCCGAGAGGAGTTAGAAGGGCGTTGACTCTTCGGGCCTGTGAAGCGAAGAAGGTCCTGGTGGAGCGACCAACTGGCTGCTGTGAGAGCGGTTGACGTCACCTTGTGGTACAATGGTCATATGGACCAAGATTTTAGCCCGAAGGGTTAACGCACAAGTACCTCATCGGTAGAGCAGTAATCGAGAGTCTGTGAGGATAGAGGTTCGTGACAACGAAAGTCGTGAAACCCCAAATCTCGACAGAGAGTATGACGGTAGTCACATGGGAAAGGGTCATATGGGCCCAGAACTTAGTCAGGAGAGGCTAAAGTCTGAAGGAAGTGCATCGGCATATCGGGGATCGCGGATCCCGTGGACAGGGGTATCGGGGTGTCGAAAACCCCAAAATCCTGATAAGGGATAAGACTGCGGTCACAAGGAGAGGCCATGTGAACCACAGGCATAGCTTGGAGGGCTAATGCGCTAGGAGCATATCTGGGATCGGAGAATCGCGAGTCCTAAGGACTTGTGAGGGTCGACATTAGGAACCCCAAAACTCTAATGTAGGATAGGGCTGGGGTCACATGGAATGACGGTCATATGAAAGGGATGTCTGGCCTGGAGGGCTAGCACATAAAGTGTCATATCGGTGAATCAACAATCAGGAGTTTGAAGTAACAGAAATTCTCGACATTGGGGATTACAAAACCCCGAAGCTTGATAAACAAAATTCCTAGGAGGAAATTTGGGCATGGTCCCGGGCAGAGGCCGTGAAGAAATGGGAAAGACCCAAGGGTCAGATATTGACCAGTGATTCCTGGGGGGAATCCAAAGAGTCGCTTCGGCTTGATTGATGAAATTGAATGAACCTGTATACCCATAAAACTATATATATATATATATATACACATATAACAACAGGTATACACAGATGAGTAAATTTATAAATACAAATGAAATAAATTGAAAGCAGAACACCAAATCCATATAGAGTAGGAGTTACAAGCAAATCATTTATTTCGCACTGCAAAAAAAAAAAAATATAGGAAATTACCATTCATTACCACAGAATAAGGAAGGTTTATGTAAGTTTTTGACTCAATCAACTCAACATTCTTCACGGAGGTACTGAGACTGTGCACAAGCTGGCGGACTGAACCGTACCTCTTACCATACCTGAGGGAGAACTCCGCAAAGTGTACAGACAAGGGATTGGTTCCCAACATTTCAAGAGACTGGACTCCAAGTCCTGGATCTTGTCAGGGACCATATCAATATACTCTATTTCTGCAAAGGATCTGGCAGCAGATACAACAATACCCATCACTAGCAAGGTGCTCAGAACAATGGCAAGGATGTGAGCCATGGCAAGGGAGATTCTGGAAACCTCTGAATAGAGCAGAGGCAGATTTGTGGTGGACAAAGAATTATATGAGGAAAGTCTCCGCGGATGAGAAAGTGGAGGCAGTGGAAGGACGTGTAGAGAGTCGAAAAGCTGACAGGTGTAGAATGATGGGGTTAGATACGAGGAAGCTTGAAGAAGCCAGATGAGCACGTGGAACCCATGCGTGCTCGAATCCTTGTGTGTACGTTTAATTATTTTTTTTATATATGATTTAAAGTGTTAAAATTATTTAAAACAAATTAAATAATTCAGTATAAATGATTTATATATATAAATAAGGTCAAGTTAGTTTAAATTAAAGTAAGGTTAATTTGGGTTAATTAGTGTAATAATAATTTTAAATTAATTATTTTATTTAAGTGTAAGATTAATCTATCTTAAAGTTCGATGTTAACCAATCTTAGATGCTTAATCCTAACCTAAACCTAGCCAATCCCCTGATGGAGTAACGTCTGTTTACAGACAAGTAAAGAAAACTTACGCCTAACCCTGTTTCTAAGTTTAAGTAGCACCACTTTGAAACACCCTTGAACTCACCCTAACAACTTTGGGGTGATGTAGGTTAAAGTATACAAGATGGTCAGGACTCGAAGGGGTCAAGGCAGGGGAGCGTCGACATGGGCATCGCCAACACCACCACCACCACCACCACCACCATCGCCCGAACTAGCCCTCATATTGCGCTTGTTGGAAGCCATTAATGAGACTTTAAAGGGGCGCCAACCGACAGGGACCGAAGTGGAACCTCCACCATCTGGAACGGGTAATCCAGAAGCATCAAGGGATTCAGGGGGAGGACTTCCACCTGAAGAAATCATGCGAGAATTGCAGAAGATCAAACTTCCGGAGTTTGCCAGAGGTCACGCCAGTGAACGCGCGGAAGCATGGTTGGAAGGCATGACAAGGTGTTTTTCCTTAAGGGACTATGCGTCCAACTCAAAGGCTAAGATCACAATTTTCCAGTTAAGAGACAACGCCTTGAACTGGTGGGGAAACTTGGAAATACAACTACACCTTACCCCAGACACAGTATCTTGGGAACTTTTCGAGGAGAGGTTCCGAAGGAAATATCTACCAGCATACTACGAGGAGCAACAGATAGGGGCATTTCATGCCTTAGTACAAGGAAACAGAACTGTAGAAGAATATGAGATTAGGTTTATGGAACTAGTCAAGTATGTTTCGTATATGGAAAATGACCAACGGCATGCAGAGCACTTCGTTTATGGATTGAACCCAAAGATAAGAGCTATGGTGAGGATGTGGAAACCGTCTTCAGCAGCGGAGGCGGTAGAAAATGCATGTTACACAGAAGAACACATGAACTTAACAGGGGGTACAAGATCAACATTTCCACATCGCCCTGGATTCATGGGAAAGACCCCAAGGACATTTACTAAGGGAGGGGGCTCAAGGCCACCACCATATGGTAACAGGGACGTGCTAAGGACTGTAGCTGCTAGGATTTCAATGGTAGCTAGCGTAGCATCTTGTTCGTCGCCAACATTGTAGACAGGTCCACGACCATCTCAGGGAACAAATAGTAGGGGTAGGGGTTCCAGGGGAAGGAACTCATTTCAAAGATAGACACATAATAATGCACAGGTTCAATCTAGTGTTACCTGTTGGGGGTGTGGGGGACCCCATTACCAGCGTGACTGCCCAGAGTTACAATCAGGGTTCGTGCATAGAGAAGGAAAGGCATCGATGGGGAGAGCAAGTAACAACCACCAGATTTATGCAGCGGTTAATAACTGCCAGGCTGAACATCAATCCACAGTAGTAGAATCCTCAGGTACGCTAAATCATGTCAATGTTAAGATTTTGTTTGATTCCAGTGTGACAGATAGTTTCATTTCACCATATACATTAGAAAAGAGTGGGTTGGAAGCCTACGAGCAGGATGACTTTAAGCAAGTCTAGATGGCTTTGGGGGAAAAACAATCTATAGGACCTAGTATTGATAATTGTATAGTATACCTAGGAGTGTGCACTACCAGGTTGAAGGTATACGTCACTGCTCTTGGGGCGTATGACCTAATCATTGGAATGGATTGGTTAGCAGCTCATCGAGCTTTGGTAGATTGTTTCTCAAAGAGGGTGCTTTGTATTGATGATGAAGGAAGACCAATAGAGATCCAAGGTGTACAGAGAAAAGTGTCATTATGCTTTATATCAACTATGAAGGTCAAGCGATGCTTGAGACAAGAGTGTCAAATTTATGTAGTAGAGGCAGTGAAAGAAAGGAAGGGACTTTCATTAGATCAGTACCCGGTTTTGTCAGAATTTCAGGATGTTTTTCCGAACGAGTTACTAGGGTTACCTCCAGAGAGGGAACTTGATTTTACTATTGAGCTAAAACCTGGTGCAGAACCAATATCCAAGACTCCGTATTGGATGACGGCATCAAAACTTTGTGAATTGAAAATGCAGTTGAAGGAGTTACTGGACTTAGGGCTAGTAAGGCCCAGTGTCTCGCCTTGGGGTGCACCGGTAATTTTTGTAAAGAAGAAGGATGGATCCTTACGAATGTGTAGAGACTACAGGGATTTGAACCATGCTACAGTGAAAAATAGGTACCCAATGCCACAAATAGATGACCTCTTCGATCAGATGAAGGGAGCAGTGGTATTCTCAAAGATCGATTTGCGATCTGGGTATCATCAGTTAAGGATTAAGGAAGGTGATATCCCAGAAGCTTCCTTTCGAATTCGGTTTGGACATTACAAGTTTGTTGTGGTACCTTTCAGATTGACTAATGCACCAACAGTATTCATGAGCCTCATGAACGGCGTATTCCGAAAATACTTAGATCGATTTGTACAAGTTTTTCTAGATGACATTTTCATCTATTCCAGGAATGAAAGAGAACATGAGGAACACTTGCAAATAGTGTTGTCTTGCCTTAGGGAGAAAAAATTGTATGGGAAGTTGTCGAAGTGTTCCTTCTTCTAGGAAGAGATCCACTATTTAGGTCATATCATTTCCGGCGAAGGAATCTCGGTGGACCTAGAAAAGGTAAAGGCCATTATGGAATAGCCAGTGCCGAAAAATGCCCATGAGCTGAGAAGCTTCATGGGGCTAGCAGGTTATTATTGGAGATTTGTGGAAGGATTGTCAAAAATAGCGAAACCCATCACCACTTTGCAACGCAAGGGGGTCAGGCATGAATGGATGGAAGAATGTGATAGTGCATTCATTGAGATTAAGAGGTTACTAACTAGTGCGCCAATTCTACGAGTACCAGATATGGAAAAGGACTTCATGGTCTACATGGATGCCTCGAAACAAGGGTTGGGGGCCGTGCTAATGCAGGATGGAGGAGTGATAGCTTATGCATCAAGAAAGTTTAAGAAGCACAAAGAGTTATACGTGAATCATGATTTAGAGTTGGCAGCTGTAATGCTAGCACTGAAACTTTGGAGGCACTATCTTGTGGGGAGAAACTTTGAGCTCAAAATAGACCATCAAAGTTTAAAACATCTCTTCACTCAAAGAGATCTGAATGCCAGTCAAAGGCGATGGAGTGAGTTTATGAGTGAGTATGATTTTGGTATTTCGTACATAAAGGGAAAGGAAAATGTGGTCGCAGATGC
>ML778807.1:234546-249308 GCA_009831015.1 Picea engelmannii | reverse complement strand
ATTTGATGCGATGCACAGAACAAAAGATGAGGCTATTAGAAGATTTTGATGATAACAGTTTTATATATGAAAGATGATCCATTGTATTGAAAGGATATTTTTTTCAAGAAACCCATCAAACCGATACTCATGTTCACTTTCAATACTACGAGTCAGATGTCACAAGTTGCCAATATAGTCATTTGGTATGTCCAGTGTGCATAAAGTTAATAGAAGTTCAATAAATAAAAAAACAAAAGTTAGAAAATGGAAAATGTCCAAAGTCGATCATGAACAAATAATTGAAGATGGAATACCATTACAATGTTTTTAAACAAGTGGCACATGTACATTCCAGATTTTTTTATTTTTTTATTGAAAGTACATTCCAGAATTTGATGACTTGTTTTGACTATTTTCAACCATATTTCCAAATAGGATATTTATAAAAATGGTATGTATAAAAAAATCCAGATCATTCTTCAAAAAAACAGATAAAATATGGCTCAACCATATTTTATCTGTGTTTTTCAACCATTACACCAATCAAAATTATTTTATGAGCATTACACCAATCAAAATTGAGTTGTATACCTCTTGTATTATGAGCATTTTATTTTAAACTAAAAAATTGTTAAACACCATTTTCATTGAACACTTACTTTTTTCAATAGTATTTTTTTCCATTTTATTTTAATAATAATGCATTAATTTTAAAAAAAGTTAAACATATTTTATATTTTCTATTGTAAAATATCTTGTTTCAAATTTAAATCATTCCAATTTTTATTTTATTTTACGAGCATTATATAAATTAAAGTTGAATTGAACATCTCTTTTATTGTGACATCCTCCTCGTTACGACAACAACTCTTTAACAGGTGCCAAAAAAATTTTTTTTAAGGGTGTGCGTGCGTGTAAAAAGGAACAAACACACTTGACTCTATGTCGCCACCCGACGAATAACAAGACACAACCATGATGATCACAACAAGAAGACATAAGGCGCACAACAAGTAACTGCAATCATTAAACGACCATAGACATAAGGTGCACAACTAGTAACTGCAAGCATTAAATGACCATAGACATAAGGTGCACAACAAGTAACTGCAAGCATTAAACGACATACTGTGTTATGTACAGTACGAACACAGATGGAAGAATCCATAGTAGTAGATTTTACTATTTCTACACAGGAAAGCAGGGCATTTAATCTTAGTTCTCTGCTCCGGAGAGAGAGAGTGTCAGATAGGCTCATGCCCGACTGCTCAGGCAGAAACTAGTAATCTCTGTCAGGAGGTCGCAGTGGTGGGAACCCTGCATTTAAAGAGCCCAAGACTACTGATACAACCCTAGAGGTGTGTCGCAAGAGTGGAAACCCTGCCTTTAAAGGGCCCGAGACTCTTGATACGACACTGGATTCTTTACACAAAAATAATTCACACACCCAGACTTATATACAGAATGACTGGCCTTATCAAATCGAAGAGTCTGATATCATACAACTGTGAGTTTGGACAATTCCAATTATAGTACTAAACCTGAAATTAATTAACAATCTCAATACATCCTATATGTTACATATACCATAAAATTACCATAACATTATCTTAACAACCTCACATCTTATGTTATAAAAACCTTGCAACTAAAACCTCAAACACCAATCACATTACTCCTTGTATGCTACCAATGCAATGAAGTTACAATAACTTTACCATAAGATAAATCAACATTCCATTTATTTTACCATAACCTTGTCAATGAATTAACAACCAAAAGAAATCATTACCGTAGCATTTAACATGAAGCATTACATTACATGATTTTTCCATTGCACGCAAGTCTCATTCATTAGGAAACATGTCATTTGCAATAGGTTAGTACGCATACAAATATCTATTCATATAATATTTCATTATTAGTTTCAAGAGTATGTAGGGTAACTTGAAATATAGTGATATTTAAATTATAAAGGTTTTACAAAACACATAGATCGTTTAAATAATGGTAGACTTGACATTTAGTCTAGGCTTTATGGGTATTTAACTAAGGTCATATTACTAATCAATCAAACACTCAAGCATGCTTATTATAAATCTATGGTACACGTGGTAGTCCTACTAAACCAAAGTAAGGTTCTACAAACTCAAATCTCATATCATCGGACGCAACCGCACTCCTCGGAGTGTGATCGCTCTCACAAGATCTTCTTTCCTTCGGCTCGAAGAACCCTAAGGTCCTTCTATTTCCCTATCAGAAAATTTGCACCCACAGATTCTTTTCTTCGCGACTTCCCCTTTGTTCACTAATCAGGAAATCGGAATATCGCGATTCCCGTTGCGCTAATTCACGGAATGCTCCAAGTCCCGAAACCCGATATGAGTAACACCTGTCCTACACTATCTCCTGTTGTGGCCCACGCAGCTCTCCCGTCGAGAAATCGCGGATCACGATTCCAATGTGCGAGAGTTTCCTATCCTTGGAAACCCTGATTCTCCGATCCTCGACCCCTTGGGATCTCCTGAGACATGTCACATACAATGGACGGTCCTAATCATATTGGGATATCGCGGATCGCGATTCTGGATGTTAATATTTCCTTGCTTCGGGAATTCTCGAAACACCGAATTTCGACGCCTCTATTCACCAGAGCTTAACCCCGGTACAGCTCCTACAAATCTAACGGCTGACGAGATTTCTACGAGTTCCCTTCACAAGATCTTGTCCGTTTCTTCCTCCTCCTTGAGAAATTTCTTGGGGCGAAACTTTCTGCGCAGTCCTTCAACAAATTTTGAAGGCTCCACTCCTCCTGAGATTTTTCTGGCTTCTCAACCTTTGTAAAATGAGAATTCTTTGCTCGCACTCCTTGCGGAAACTCTGTGAACACTTCCAGTGTCCATCTTCCCCTGACTTTGCGCATGCCTGCAGCAATAGTCCTTCGAGGCTTCGCTCAGAATTGCAACTCTAAGACTTCTCCCTGGTCTGCGCACTCCTTGCACAACACTGTGCCTAACTGCACCTTCGAGGGAATGAGAACAAAAGTTATCTCTAATTGAACCCTTCTGTCAACGCACTCCTTGTGGACAGTTCGACTGCACTCCTTGCAGGAATCTCTTGGTTCAATTAGAGAAACAATTGAAATTCATTCACTTAACCTCTCAGACTTCAATTCAACCATGAAATCACATACACAGCATATAAAAGCAAATGCATGACAGGAAGCAAATATTCATGAGCACAACTTCAATACACAGAGAAATAACACAAACCATGAACTTGAATCAAAGCCTTTCTATTAATTCAAATGCCTGTACATGGGTGTTTTCATATAGTTCTCTGCTTGCTCTTCTCTTCCTGCTCCTATTCTATGATCAGGGGTTATGTTACAATGGTACAATGAGGGTGTCTATGTCCATTTTCCCTCTCAAACTCTAAACTATCAAATCTAGACTTAAAATCCTATCTACCAACATTAAATCTATTAAATGTCGACTATCTACCAAAGGACGAGAGCTTAAAGGCTCAAGGTCCAATACAATATACAAATGCGCCTTCATAAATGGTTCATTTAAGACTTGCGCTACAAACCCAAAGCACTTCAAAATTTTTAGGTGTGTTTATCCAGCTGATCTCCGCTTGATGTGTTGGCTCGCTTGATGAGTTGGCGATGCTCCTACATCATCACCCCAAGGGAAACCATATCATTAATTGGAAATAAGTTGACTTGTCTACAATCAACCTAAGTATTAGCTTTGTATTAATTGAAGAACTGCATTATGATCTCCCTGTCTTTTGTCTTGAGGAGTACTGACCAAGTGTCGTATTCTTGGTAATTGGTCGACCTACAAATTAATTCAACCCTGACCAAAGGTTTCATCATTTATACTTTGTTTTTGTTCCAAAACCTCAACTCGACCTCTTGCGACTAAACCCTGTCTTTTCTTTCCGTCTAGTAAATACTTTTTGGATTAGCTCTTCCTGGAAATTGTACAGGGTTTTGGTATAAAACAAATCCACCAAATCGTTGGGATTTTCATTGAACAAGGTAACTACAAAATTCTTTGATTTTTTTTTATAACTTCTTAGTACACCCTTTATTAGGTTATGGTAGTTTCGTTTAACTTCTCTGCTATCATCTCATTCTTCTGTAAGTAGAATGTGGGTCTTTGCAGGTGTACCAATAATTACGTTTAAAATAATGAAAAGTTACTAACTGTTTATTTCGTTTAAAATAATGAAAAGTTACTAACTGTTTAAAATAAGGAAATGTTACTAACTATTTATTTCGTTTAAAATAATGAAAAGTTACTAACTGTTTATTTCGTTTAAAATAATGAAAGTTACTAACCGTTTTCACCAAAATTTTCATTATTTTGATAAATTCCTCTAGGTGTTTTTCTTGTTTATTTATCATATTAAACTCTACGTAGAAGTTGTCAATTCTTTAGACAGATGAAAGGGATTTCCGATTTCTTTGTTTGAGTATTAACCCCAGTGGGTTTTTGTTGCCCGTGTTCATTTTATATACATTATCTTGGGTTCTTAATCGGTTATCATTCTAATGCTAGGCCCTTAGTAATATAAAATTTCCCATATCAATACAAAAACTCCCACAAAAGGTTATAAATGCCCACAGAGAATGAATTCGCCCACAGAGGAAATAAAAACACCCACTGAGAATGAATTCGCCCACAGAAGCAAATAAAAATGCCCACAGAGAATGAATTCACCCACAGAGAAAATAAAAACACCCACAGAGAATGAAATCACCCACAGAGAAAATAAAAACGCCCACAGAGAATGAAATCGCCCACAGAGAAAATAAAAACGCCCACAGAGAATGAAATCACCCACATAGAAAATAAAAACGCCCACAGAGAATGAAATCGCCCAGTAGAATCAATCACCCCCACAGTAAAAAGGAAGACGCCGGCACTAATTAAAACGCCCCCGGAAATGTAAAAACACCCACGGCAAAGGTAAAAATGCCCCAGTCATATATACACATAGCCATACAACCTCATTGTCCCAACCAACATGCAACAACAGAGTAAGAAGAATTATTTTATAACTGTGACACAATTGCAATCGCCGAAGAACAAGGCAAGAAAACCAATCGATCCAACGAGTATCCAATCAGATTGAAGTTAAGTAGTTTTCATCTCACAGTACCAATAAAAAAATGATGATAACAATAAGAGAGGGCCAAGGTCCTAATACCTTCTATCATGCAAAATGAAAAACATACCGTTGCCTTAACTCCCGCCTCGAACGATGACCACATGCTCCGTACTGCTCCTGCTCCGTGCCGCTCCTCTCGTTGACCGTTGAGACTACACCGGTACCTCCCAACCAATCGCTAGGGATACTATGCTTCCCCCTTAGCCCCCTGAGCCGCAAAGGGGCCACACACAATCCATATGGTCTATCTAGCTTCCCAGCTTGCCTTGCAAGGCCGAGCTACCACTCCTATCCAAGCTGGAAAATCCCAACTCTCCACAAGTAACCAGTCAAGTCACAATTCCGGCAGCGTAACGTTACGCTAACCACTGATCCCTTTCTTCCTCATCTCCCTTTTATTTTATAGAGTTTTGAGACCCACTAACTTTCCCTAATTCACATTTTAAATTAAGTTTCATTAAAATATTCTAAATATTCTCCATCACACAAGTGTCGTCCATCCCCCTCTTTTCTCCAATAAATATTTTCTTTAAATTTATTAAATGTCTCAAATCCCTCACCCACCTAGAGTCACTCCTAAATTTACTCCTAGGTGTTCCTAGATCTCCTTAAATGTTTTAAATACTTTCCTAAAAAAAATATGTTACTAAATTAGCTCAGATTAGCAGGTTCTTAATTGCAGATTCCTTACTATGTTGACCTTGCTTTTTACCATAAGTTCCCACCTTTCCTTTATTAAGTTTCCTCCATTACTTAGTTTCCTAATTCTTATTATTCCCTTCTTTCCCCTTTTTATTAAAGCCCAAAATGGTAGTTGCATTATTAAATCTTTCCCTTTTATTATTAATTTAGTATCTTTGTACTACCACAAGTTAATAAATAATTTCTTCTTTGAAATTTTTAAATCCACTATTTTTAATTAAATTCTTACTCTCTTCATTTACCCCAAGAATTTTATGAAGACTAAACTATTACTTAAGTGGGTTTTTGTTTAAATTTTTATTTTTATTTTTAGGGTCTTTTCTTTCTTAAGGTTAGACTAAAATTTTACCCTCAGAAGTTTTAGACTTAGGACTTAGATTCTGAACTAGGCGACATTTAATTAGGGAAGTAGCTTAAGAATTTCTTAATGTGTTAAATGTCTTAGGGCCATCTAGGTTTGTTCCTTCATCAACATCAACGTCACGTGCCCTTCAGGACGCACCACGTGCTCCAAGGGTGCCACTCACCAATTTATGTTTCTTTTGTGCGACGTGCCCTTCAGGATGCACCACGTGCTCCAAGGGTGCCACTCGCCAACTTGTGTTTCTTTCGCGCGACGTGCCCTTCAGGATGCACCACGTGCTCCAAGGGTGCCACTCGCCAACTTGTGTTTCTTTCGCTCGACGTGCCCTTCAGGATGCACCACATGCTCCAAGGGTGCCACTCACCAACTTGACTAATTCGTAGACATCTATAACCCCTGGAGTCAACACTCCGCCAGGTGAACTTGTGGGAGACTAAGGGATCTATGGAATAAGGCCCCCGCCTTATTGTGTGCCCCTTAGAATCAGCGTGAGCGACTGTCGCAGTCTACCCTCACGACATCGTGGATCCTCTCGAACTAGGTAATCGTTAACCTACAGTTCGAGCCATGGAAGGAGTGCTAGTAGGCTGTGGCAGGGCTGTTGTCCACACCTCTCCCTCAACCTCTCTGGAAATCGTGTGTGGCCCCTTTACTCCATATGTGAGTCTGGTCGGCAAGCTATCATCAGCCTGCATCATTAACAATTGTGTCAGAACATGTCAACATCATATCATCAAATCAATGAAATATAACAGTAAATAAATCAACCCAAATAGCACACTCCCTGACTCAATCCGGAGTCCAAGGGGTTCCACCGATGCCTCTACATCCTCAAGGTCCAAAACCCTGCACACTCAATAAAACTGAGTCAAAAGCACCTGTCTACGTCAAAGCAGTAAAACATCATGTCATCTATCATAACGCATCATAATCAAGGATAAATGTTTTAACATCATACAAGTCCAGATCACTTGCGAGCAAGTGTCCTCAAAGAATAATTTTTCTCAGTGTGCTAGAGCGGGATGTTACATTTATTTTGAATATTTTTTTTAATTATTGTTCTCAAAATTAAAGAAAAGTTAAAAACATCTCTTTCATTTTGAGATTTTATTTTATTAAGGGTATATGAACTTTGAGGTGAACATCTCTTCTAGCTTTAGCATTTTTTTAATGACTACACGATAAAATTAAAGAAGAGTTGATCATCTCTTCCATTTTAAGGTTTTATTTTATTGTCACATCATTTTGAGCATTTTATTTTATCATTATCACACAAACCAAAAAAGAGTTGAACATCTCTTCTATCTCAAAATTTTATTGTATAAACATTACCTATAATTAATTTGGATCTCTTCTATCTTGAGAATTTTATTTTTATTAATATTGCACCAATCAAATAAGAGTTGAACATCTCTTCTATCCTAGATTTGAGAGCATTGACTTCTTTAAGTAGTAATTTTTTTTTTTCATTTTTTAAATTAATATTCTAACAACTAAAAACAATTTAAACATCTCTTCCACTTGTTGTAATAACACTTTACTAATAATATCATATATATACCAATATCTTCATTCTAATTATTAAGTTGATTTATATTTAAAATTTGAAATTATTTAGAATCTCCATTTTAATAATTATGTTGATTTTCATGTAAAATTATTTATAAGTGTTAATCATTAGAATTAAATTGTAATTAATAGATCTCTTCTCTAACAAAGTTAAGGAAATTAATACAACCTTTCCTAAATTCAGGTGAAGACCCTTACAAACAAGTGGGTTTTTGTGAATAGTACTTAACCATAGCCTGCAAATCGTTTTCCTAATGTAATTCCATTTCATACATGTTATCTGAGTTGTACAAGGGGTATGTGTTGTTCTTTGGCATGTATAAAACACAATGCTTGAATGCATACCTCCTCCTTTGAATTCTGCATTGGTTACCTTCTTCCAAAATAAAACACAAGTTTTCTGAAATGAAATTGGTAGATCATGAAAATTTCTTCCTTTTAGTGTAGTTCATACCAGCATAGGCTTTGCATGTTTAAAGTGTTTTCTACTACCATATATTCTCAAATAAGTTTTGCATGGTTTAACATGTTGTCTACTGTCATATATTCTTAAATAGATATGCAATGTTACAATCTTGTATGTTTGACAGTTCAATATTTTCTTGTCTATCTATTGAGTTTGCATATTCTTAAATATATAAACAACAACACATTCTTGTATTATTGACTTTGCATATTCTTAAATAGATAAATAACAGTTCACATTCTTGTATTATTTCACTTTATTTTTTTCTTTTCATTTGTTTAGCAGATCTCATATGCCCATCTTTCCTTTAGTTTTTCCTTTAGTTTTTTTTATTAGTTAAGTGCATCTATGTAACGAATTTATTTAACATTTCATATGCCTATATTTCCTTTAGTTTTTTTATTAGTTAAGTGCATCTAGATGTAACCAATTTATTTAACAGATCTCATATGCATATCTTTCCTTTAGTTTTTTTTATTGTAACCAATTTATTTAACAGATCTCATATGCATATCTTTCCTTTAGTTTTTTTATTAGTTAAGTGCAGATCTATGATCTCATATGCCTATCTTTCCTTTAGTTTTTTTAATTAGTTAAGTGCATCTATGTAACCAATTTATTTAATAGATCTCATATGCCTATCTTTCATTTAGTTTCTCCTTTAGTTTTTTTATTAGTTAAGTGCATCTATGATCTCATATGCCTATCCTTCCTTTAGTTTTTTTTATTAGTTAAGTGCATCTATGTAACCAATTTATTTAGCAGATCTCATATGCCTATCTTTTTTTTAGTTTTTCCTTTGTTTTTTTTATTGGTTAAGTGCATATGTGTAAAAAACAGGGTCATTAGTAATTAAAAAAAAATAAAAATATTTTAATATAAAATAAATCTTTTAATATAAAATAAATCTGCTAAAATTATTCTGCCAAAATTATTTGATATGTCAATAAAATCATATTTTTGACAATCCACAGTGAACATAAAATGAAACATTTAAATTAATACATAGCAGAAAAATATTTAAGAGTTTGATGCTTAATTTAATGCGTTGTATAAAGGATAATATACAAAACATTAGTTCATTACTAGTTAACTTTGCCACTTTTTCCCCATCAACTTTGAGAAATCAAATATGAGACAATAAATTGCTATTTTGAATTCCAAAATTATGATTGATATATATATATATATATAATCTACATTGTAAAATACATAAGTTCCATGTTCATTTTAGGATGATAACAAAAACTAAGACATTTAACTCCAAAATTATGGACTCTAAGCCATCGCTTTAAGATAGATCACTTCATACCTGCAATTCAAACCTGTAAAAAAAGAAAAATTAAAAAATTAAAAATTTACAATTCAAACATGTGAAATAATACAGAATTTAAAAATTGTGATTAAAACAAAATTGACATACATAGCAAAAGAGTTAAGTCTCATCCTCCAACATTCTCTTTCCCACAAAATATATTGTAAACATATTTTCCACCAAATATAATTTAGACATATGTAACAATAAAACACAATAATAATAAAACAAATAACACATATTAGCATATATACTGTAACTAAATATTAAATAAAACAATAAGAAATAATAACATACCCAACCAGAGTTAAACAAATTTAAGATAGTTACTCTCCAATTAAGAGTACATGATTTAAACAATTTGTAAATCTTATCTAAAATCTTTAAAAAATTTAAAGAGAAAAAATATGTTCTTTGTAAAAAAAATTGTGAGTTAGAGTTAGATAATAATCTGAAAATAAATATAGAACTGTGAATGAAGAAAGTTCACAAATATCCATATCAATATATTCTTCCAATGAAATACTTATCTCCTTGTGGATAAAGTCCCAAATCCTTCAGGTGAAATTCTCCTTGTGGATAACGTCCCAAATCCTTCAGGTGAAATTCTCATCGCAGGTGATGTTATTGTGTTCTTGGTAAAACAAATTGTGAATCAGAATTAGATAATAAATTGCAAATAAATATATAACTGTGTAAGAAGAAAATTCGCAAATCTCCATATTAAGTCATTATTCCAATGAAATACTTACCTCCTTGTGGATAAAGTCCAAAATATTTCAGGTGAAATTCTCCTTGCGGATAAGGTCCCAAATCCTTCAGAAATTCTCATCCCAGGTGATGTTATTTGATCATATTTACACATCAATAAAACACTAATTTCCTCAGCAGTTAAATACTTCTCTCTTCTTCTGCAATGGTCATATAATCAAATTACACAATGCCCTTTCAAACTAAAGGACTCATAAATCTCCATATTAAGTCATTCTTCCAAAAAACTACTTATTATCTAAAAAAGTTTACAAATCTCCATTTTAAAAACCATTCTTCTGGAAAATACTTATCTCTTCTTTCTGTGGTGGAATATATGTTCTCATATAATCTTGCATGTACATGAAGAAAACACAAATCTTCACATGTATATTAAGTCATTCTTTAAAAACCATTTAAATGGGATGTATTCATACTAGATATAATGAAATGCTCTTTGAAATTATGTGTGAGCTAGCTCACATATACAATATGTGTGAGCTTATTTGTAAATCTAATTGAATGTTGGTTTTTGTGATTAGTCACCATTTTAGTAAAGAGTTTGACAATACCCTGGAAAGAAGGAATTCACTTCGTTGTATGTAGAAAACAAAAATGTCCATACTACGCCATTATTGGACAAGAAAGAAAGGAATTGAATTGAAGAAAATTTAGAAACTTTCTCTTTTCTGATGTGGGATAGAGTTTGTTCTCAAATATTCAAATGTTCAAGTTCAAAATTAGGTCTTCATCATGATCTAACCTTAAATAAATTTGAATGTACACCATTTAAGACAACGATAAAATTATCTATGGGTTATATATATTTCAAAATAATTAATCAAAGTGTTGAATAGGAAATACTAAACTAAAAATTTGAGAAAACAAAAATTTGATAAAAGTTAAAAGCATGCATTTATGAATCAGCCTGAATGAACACATCCTTCCCAAATCTGGGTGCTTCCTTCGCTTCCTCTTCAATCCCAGTCTCCCTCCAAAGCACACTCTTAGGTACTCTCTTCTCCACATTATCTTATATAACACATTTCAAATTTGAAAATTTGAAAAATTAAATTTAAATGATTATAACACATTAAATTTAAATGATTTTAAGACATTAAATAATATCTGTGAACTCCCACCCTCTTCAAACTCTCCTAATGAGAATTGAGACAAGCCTGACCAAGTAGTAGGAGATGGAATAAGAATCTGTAAACAACACAACTAAAAACTAAATCTAGGATTCAATGTGTTCACAATTATACAAAATTATAAATGTTGTTGATCTCTTATTCAAAAGAGTGGATATTGAACAACTACTAGAAAACACATACCTAATTCAACCCATCCAAATTTAAACTTGTCGAATCAAGTCCCCTACCTACTGGAGATTCATTTAACATATCTCCAAACTGCAATTAATGGCAATAACAACTCGATTATTTCTATAGATACAATGATATCTAAATCTAGAATTAGAAGTAAACTATCATGAAATGCGTCAAAATTTTCCCAACTAGAACACATACCAATCTGCGGTTCGGGTCATCATTCTGAATGACCTTCTTCCAACCATACCACCAAAATTTTTCATACTCCAAAACATTTTCTGCTGACATTGTATCTAACTCTGCATCTGTTCTATAAACAAATGTGGCTCAAGAATTGGCTTCCAATCGCTGACGGTTCATGCCAACATCAACACCATAAAAAATTGCTTCCAAATTTTCCCCGATTGCATTCCTGGCCTCTTTGCCAACCTCAAATGTAGC
The DNA here is from genome assembly GCA_009831015.1 of Picea engelmannii. Taxonomy (NCBI): domain Eukaryota; kingdom Viridiplantae; phylum Streptophyta; class Pinopsida; order Pinales; family Pinaceae; genus Picea; species Picea engelmannii. Next base: position 237,204 of record ML778807.1, on the reverse strand, counting down.
CCACAAATCTAAATGTGAATTAAATGCCCCTGTTGAGAGAGGTACTAAAGGTTGTGGAGGCCTCGACAATGTCACACTTAGATATGCCCCTTTGCGATCATATGTACGTCCTTTACCAGTCCCATAATATTTGGACGGTAGACTAGTATAATCACCGTGCATGTGCGATAAAAACTTTTCAAAAAAGTGTCTTGCAAAATAGTGTGGAACCTCATCGTTCCATGGAAATTTCCCATATGCCGCTAAAAATCTGTTATACAGATGTCCTGCAATGTCAGGGTGCTTAAAATATTGCACCTTCAACATCTTTCGCTTTGGGCGCTCTTTGAAATTGAACATCAAAATGGTGTCTTCTATTGAAACTCAATTTTTTACTACCTCCCATTTATCAGGGCCTATCACCTCTAACTTTCACTGCCTCATTAGATCGACAAAACTGTCAATGGTTGGCCCCATCGTTTGATATGTGTCCATAAAGTTTTTCAATGAATGAAAAATAATTTGCAAGCCTTGTTTACTCTCCTGAGGGAGTTCGAAAACCACCAAATCATTTTCCAACCTCCTTTTAACACTTGAGCATCGCTCAAGCATCATTGCTTCAGTAATCCCTTCCCAGGGAAGTTCATCACTAACATCCGAAGGATAGGTGGACGTAGGCATGCAATCTTCTGTTTCTTGATAGCGTGGCCTCCTAAATCCACCTTCACCCTCTGCACTAACATTTGAATCTTCATGAAAACCACTTTATCTTTCATTGTTATCCCTTGCTCTAAACTGATTGTGTACACACACATTTGAAATTAACTACAAGATTTAACTTCACATAAATTTAAATACAACAAAAACAAACAAAATCAAAGAAAATTACCAGAAATATTCTCTTGTCCAGAGGTATTCCCTACATTTTCAGGTGTAGGAGTATCAATGCACAACCTATCTAAGAAGGTTGCATCCATAACACTTGATTGAGCAGGTTCTACAGTTGATCTATTCACAGACTCGTTTGAAAATCTCCTCTGACGATATTTTTGTTGGTCACTCAGAGTCTCAGTAGAAGAAGGAGTTCTTTTTCTTCCTTCTTGGGATAACCTAGAGAATTTGCGAGGAATGTTTGGAGAATCCCGTGTCAACATCTCTCCTCAATATCTATCCATAATGCATAGTTTATCAATAAAAATGTAGAGTTGTACCCAAGTTCAAGCAATTAAAAACACAGAGAGAAATCAAAGTTTTAATCAATCAAGCCACAAATGTACTCGTTCATAAGAACATGAAAAGACTAAACATTCAACCATGAATCAATCAACTCAAAGATAAGTAAGGGATAGAAAATAGGGCAAATTCTTATCCTTCACTCATCATCCATGCAGAGAAAAGCAGGGCATTTGAATCTATAGGTCTTTAAACACCGAAGTGACGACCATCAATTCAGCTCCTGGCCAACTAATCAGGCACAAAATGATGACTAAAGGGATAAGGGACAAAATATAAAACCATAATATTTTCATAATAATCAATAAAACCCACACATAAAGTCATTGAAATCAAAATTTGGGTTCCCCAAGGGAAATCAATTCAAAAAAACAACAACCAAGGGGATTCATTAAAAGTTACCTATGGTTGGATCCACTAAAAAAATGTATTAGAACATTTCTTTAATATTCCTTAAAAATTACCTATGGTTGGATCCACAAAGACCACATATAATGCAATGCATTAGAATCCCCAAAACAAAGAGTTTAATCTTCATAGCCTCACACACCCACTAATAACATAAGAAATCTTTAGTAAGTGGTGCACAAAAACTTGTTATACCTTTAATATTGACACATAAGAAATCCTGCTTTACTAAGTGGTGCACTCTTACCTGATCATAGATTGGATAATGTTATATTATATAACATACGAACTGTGCAAATGTTATATTATATAGTTGGATCACTTGAGAGATTTAAGGACAAATTGTTAGATAGTTGTGGATATGGTTGAACTAAATACATAACTATGAAATACTTTATGGTCACCTAAAGTTACATAAAGGAACCTAATTGTACTATAAACTAAGGGATTTCCACTAAGGGATTTCTACATTGAGTGGATAACTACCCAAAATTAACTCAATAGCATGTGCATATTCTTTGAACATGGTTCAATCCACTAAGACCACATATATATTCCTTATGACATTTATTTAAGATTCATTAAAATTTTCCTATGGTTGGATCCACTAAACAAAATGTATTAGAAAATTTCTTTAAGATTCCTTAAAAGTTCCCTATGGTTGGATCCACTAAGACCACATATAATACAATGCATTAGAATCCTCAAAACACAGAGTTTAATCTTCATAACCTCACACACGCACTAATAACATCAACATGGGATGGGTATGAGGGTTGTTCGTATTCCTAATATAAATTTCGATGAGGTAGAGCAAATGTAATATTTGTGAGGCTTAGTTGGAGTTAGAAATCTAGATAAAATATAGTCATATAAGGTGAAAATTCACATTGATTGAGAGTAATCATGAAAATAATTTCAAATGTAAGTGCATCATAACCTATTTTAAACATAGCAATGTGAGTTTTAATGGGATATATATTAAGAAGAAGATGATTTTGAGTGATTCTTAATTGTCACAAAATTTATGGTGGTAAT